>PVJX010052207.1:0-10060 GCA_004027295.1 Dolichotis patagonum | reverse complement strand
TTGGCAGTGAAGGGCCATTTTGGACACATGATTTTGTTCATTTACTCTCTGTTAAATAGTGCCAACCAAGCAGAAAAAATAGGAAAAGATATGAAAGATAAGAAATTAGAACATAAATAATTCTTCTCTACAATCCTGGTGTCTCCTCTTCCCTAGACTGAAAGGGCTATTGCTAACACTTTTTCTCTTCATTGTTGCTAAATCTTCTCTTGTACATAAACCTATTTGATGACTGTGTTTTGAAGTTCAGTTTAGACCCGTATAATGCATATATGATGGAAAATATAGCATACTGTCAGGATGCTGTCTGCATATGGCATCTTCCTGGGGAAAGCTATCAGGGAGATAAATGAAAGGAAATTGCCTTAGCTTCCTAAGAAAAGGTGTTTTGACATTTACACTGACAGTTACATAATGAAACACTGGTGTTTTGGTGATGATCCAGGCAGTACATTGCACCACAGCCATTTCAGTTTTGATTCTAAGAGAATTATTTCTGTTTGGTACTACTGTTTGGTACTACTGTTTGGTAATGGGATTGACTTCCATTCTAACACATATCTTTCTCAGCTTTCACAAGAATGTGTTAGAAGGACTCTATTGTCATCTGGGTTTCCTCTGAGTCATCTGAATACATTCAGAAACACAATGGCTGCTTTTTGAGCAGCAGTGAACATTCCATTTGATATTTTCATTCTGCTTTCTACAATCCGCAATCCCATTTTATGTGAGATTAAGAAAATTGTATCAAGAGAAAATCCCTTGAAAGATCTCTTAAATTGGCCATAAGGCACGCTGTTTTTCTACCATTCATTAGGGCCAACAGTTAGGTTTTCTTCCAACCCGGGAGCAGATGGCGGTTCTGTGGTTGACATCAGATGAAGTAGTTGGCTTACATCGACAAGCCATGTTGCTTGAGAAATATAGTTCCCTACACACGAATCACACCTCAGGACAAGAGCATTCTCTCTCTCTCTCAAGGCTACCGCAGCAAAAGAAGCCAAATGAAGGATACAGATTAGTGTCGGCCGCCTCAGGCTTGTTATTGTTGGGCACTATTCATTTAGTGACTTGTTCATTGTTTTTAAATTGTTCGTCCCCTTCCCCCATCTTTCTCTAGTCCAGCGCAGCCAGGAGACTACACACAGAAATTCTGGCAGCCTCCTGAAAGAGAATTAGTAAACTCACAATGACAGTAAACGTCAGGGACAATTACAACACCATCATCTCCACATTGAATGTCATCTTGCAGTGTCTAGAGGAGTATGTTGCTACCACACATAATGGTAGCATCATGCTTCGCTTGTAATGCAGTCTGCAAAAGACTATCATGAGTCCCACAGAGAGAACTGGGGTTCCAGACACACATTTCTGATGCAGTCTTTAGTCAGCCCAGCTTCCTTTCAAGTAATATCCAGTGGTATCCTGATAAATCAGCTAACTCTTTGAGGGAAACATAAAACCTTTTTTGCATTGTTTGCTGATTTGCATAGTATGAATACCCCTAGCAAGAAGAATTTGATGCTACCATTACAAGGTCCCAGAACATGAATTTAAAAATGGATGAGCATAATTCAGCGTCCTGAGCTGGCGATAGTAGCTGCTGGCTCCTTTGTCTGGTCTTACAAATCAGTAGGACACAGTGTTCTTGATCCACTCAGCTTGGTGCTCAGTTGCTATAATAAATGTGCCTTCTAGATACTGAGCATGATTTCACAGCAGATCTCTGTATGTTCTTTAACACACAAGCACTATTTAATACAGGGGCTGAGAGTCATTACCTTGGGGAGTTGCTCTTGGAGATATTCTAAAATCAACTTTGGATCAAAGCAAAATGGCACAGAACTGGTCAGCTATTGTGACTTCTCTGGAGAACCCTCCAAAACTGTCAAAGGAAAAACAGCTGCACACGTTAGGACATGCATGAGGTGGCATCATCTTTACAGATCACTCGGGGAAATTGTCATGTGTACTCAATAACAGGAATGGTTATACAACGAGTAACTTCCATTTTCACATTATAGAACTTGATATGTTTTATTGATCAGATCTCTACATTTTTAGGAGCAGCCAAGAAGTGTGATGTCAAATTTTTACTCTACTTTTAATAAATGTGTCAGTGTATTATGACATCTTTTTCCTTGGCTTTGGTGCTGCTTCCTCTTTGATACATTTATTCATTCAACAGATATTCAAGTACGTGTGTACCAAATACTGCCCCAGATACTGAGATGTTCTTTTGAAAAAATGTTCCTATCCCCTGAGACTTTCGGAATAGTGAAATCAGGCATTAAGCAAGTCATTATATAACAAAGAAATAATTCTGAATGGAACTCTGTGCCTCAGAAACAAAACTCAAAATGCTTAGATTGGATTGTCACTTTGTATCACTATCCTTGGTTTTCTCCCTTGCAACCTCATTATTGACTGTTGGGGTCCTATATTTTATGTAAACTTACAAGTTTTAGAGTTTTGTTTGTTGAATGACTAGATAAATTAATCTAACTATCATAGTAAATGCCATTTAAGTGAAAAACACTATTAGAAATTCAATATGCATGAAATGGAGCATAATAAAAATAAGTTACAATAATTGGTACCACTGGAGTAGAAGATGCCCTGCCCTAGCCAGTATATTTCAGTTCATTAGTCACCCAGGTAATAGTTTCAGATCCAGTTCCTGTTACTTTTGTTTCTTAAAAACAACTTATCACTGTGATACATAGCTGGTCACTGTGATGCATATTGTAAGAATCAATCCCCAACTGAAAGCCATTCTACCTCTGTACTTCCTGCTTTCTTATCCTATATAAGCCCTAGACAACCAGAGATCAGAGCCTGACATTCTGGGAATGATCCTGATCAGTACCCATTTAATTAGTACACAAATCTTTTCCAAGCTCTGGGGGTCATTTTGGTGTTTCTGCTTGTTGCACCAGCACACTTAGCCCTTCCCTTGTGCCATTCTAAGAAACTGTGCTAGGCTCCCGGCCATGCAATCCTATCATAGGGCTTCTCCCCAAGAGTCACTCCCTCCCATGTGCTAAGGCAGAATCCAGATGATGTAGGGTAGTCATGGGAATGACAGCTCATCCATCCCTTTGTTCTATTCTATTGGCTAGAGCAAATCTCAGGTCTGCCCATACTCAAAGGGAGGGGATTATACACAGGTGGCAAAACATTGAGGGTCACCTAGGGTCATTCCATACAGATGTGCAAAAACTATACTCAAGATTCATGCATCATGAAGTCGACGGTAGGCCCAGAAACCAGCACTTCTAACAAGCACTCAGAGCTGCTTATAGTCCTGGCAGGCCAGAGCCCACAGGTGGAGAAATAGGCAATCAATTTGTCCTGGGTACACATACAGAGATTTGGTTTTTTTTTTCCCTTTAGGGAAATTTCAAAGCATCTGATTATTATTTATTAAAAATCATCCTATTAAATATTTTGCCTTTGTCTTTGTCTTCCTTGGGAAATTAACCTTGTTTTCAAGTTTAATATTGGCAGTTAACAGCAATCTACTTGATAAGTTGCTTAAGTTGCTTCCTGATATTTTCCCAGCATTGTTTTGCCTAAGGCCTGCATGTAAAACTTTGGAAGTAGTCTCTGCTATGGGAAAGAGTTTAAAGAGACAACTCTTCCCGGGCTGGTTCTCTGAAACCGAGAGACGCTGTTAGCCTGGAACTGAGGAGACAGGACTTTCCAGGCATAAAACTCAAAGTGTAGGTAAACTGAGTCATCAGCCACCCTCTTATTGTTTCTAGTACATGGAAGTTTGAGAAACAAACAAACAAGTCCAAGTTTGTTGGGGATGGAGGGTTTTCCTGGTGTGTAAAATTTTCAGGGCTAAAACCAGGATGACCGTTGGCCATTATAAGATGTTGGAAAATAATTCTCCCAAAATATTTATTCTCTAACCCCTGGTACCTGTAAACATTATCCTATTTAGAAAAGGGGCTTTAGAGATGTGATTAAATATCTAAAGATGAGATTATCTTGGATCACCTATGGGCAGAGATAAGACTGATACGGCAACAAACCAAAGACTATGACCAGGAAGAGGTGGGAATCTGATTTTCCTCTATAGGCGGAGAGGCTTTTTTCCCCATCTTTTTTCACTTTTACTGCCTTCTTTTTTGAAATATATTTTACCTTTTAAAAATCCTTTCTAACTGTAGTGTATTCTGGAAAATAGATGCAACCTAAATGCATAACTTAGTTATGAAGCATCTTTATAACAACACCAGTCAAGAATTAGGGCATTGTCAGCAAATCAGAAGTTTACCATCTGCACAATGAGATACTACGTCACACCTACTAGGATGACTAGCATCAAAAATTCAGATAGCAAGGTGTTTGCAAGAATTTGGAGAACTCAGAACCCTTGGACTGTGCAGGTCAGAGTGTAAAATGGTGCAAAAGGTTTGAAAGACAGTCTGGTAGTTTCTCAAATGATTAAGCACAAAGTTACCATGTGACCAAGAAATTACACTCCACCCAAGAGAAATGAAAATATCTATCCACAAAAAAAAATGTGCATGCGAGTATGTGTGATATTTTATTCATCTAACCAAAAGGTGGAAATAACTCAAATGGATGTACAAACCAAACACAATATATCTAAATAATGGCATGCAATTCAGCCACAGGAAGGAATGAAACACTGGCACATGCTACCGCGTAGATGAACCTTGAAAACATTATGCTGAGTGAGAGAACCCAGTCACAGAGACCATATGATTCTGTTCATGTGAGTTATGCAGAATACAGAAGGAAATCGAGACAGAGAGAAAGCAGAAAAGTGCTTGAGTATGTGTATGTGTACGTTTATGTGTATGTGTATGTGTATGTGTATGTGTATGTGTATGTGTATGTGTGTGAGGGGGTGGCATCTGAAGGGTCTGAAATTTATTTCTGAGGTGAAACAAATGTTTTAAAATTCGTTGCATATACCTTTGAATATACTAAACACCATTACATTGTACACTTTGAATGGATGATTATATGGAATGTACACTGGAGCTCAGTAAAACTCTTCAAAATGTGTTTAAAAAGAGTAAAAAGAAGTTCATTGTCTATTGCTTGTCACACCACTTCCTTCCTACCTGGAGTTAGGGATATATATTTCTTTATCCTGCTTCTTCAACCTGTGTTAGTTGGGAAACTATAGAAAATATCATGGTTTTTCGTGATTACTTATAATTTTACACATATAGTTAAATAATAAAATCCCAACAGTAGGAAGTTATGTAGCGTCTCCATCATCCTAGAAAACAGAAAGGGGCATCTGCACCCTTCCTTGTTGCCGTTACCTCTTTTTAATTGAAAGTGACTTTAAATTTAAATATGCACTAACTGTTACCAGCATCTTTGTACAGTTTCTGTTTGTACCAGTTTTCTGCAGCCTACTCTTTCCTTCGGGTGTCATGTATCTCTTCCTAAAGTTCATTCCTTGATAGGTCTTCCCATGAGGGTCCGTGGATGTAAGGGTTTCCTGACTCTGAATGTCTTAGACTGACTTATTCTCACCTGGAAGGTATTTAGTTGAGTATAGAACTCTAGGAGGACAGTTTCCCTCAGTTCTTTGCAGCACTTTTTTTTTTCTTTTTTTTGGTGGTTCTAGGGATTGAAGTCATGACCTCACACTTGCCAGGCAGACATTTACACCGCTGAGCCAAATCCCTGGCCCTGTAGCACTTTCTTCATTGACTTCTAACCTCTGTTGTTGATAAGAAACCTACTCATCTTTAAAATTCCTTCCTAGAAAATCTGCCTTTTCTTTCTGCTCCTGTTAATTGTCCACTTTATTGCTGTTCTTCAGATTTACTGGTGTTTTAGTTTTACTAGGATAGATTTATTTTTATTTACCTTTCCTCCTAATTCACTTTTACTCAGCAGATTCACCTGTGAACAATTCTTAGTCGCTATCTTTTAAAATATTCTTTCTCCTTATCATCTTTGTTTTTCTCTGAAAATTTTATCAGCTGCATATCAGACATCATTCATCCATTGCCCATGTTTCAATTTCTCCTTCAGTGGTACTTATTATGATTTCTCTATCCTGCATTTTCTCAAATCCTCAGCTTATCTTTTAATATACAAATGTTCTCAATGGCTAGATAGGGTCACTGAGGTTATTCTATTTTAATAACTATATTATTCACTTGCATGATTTCTACATTTTCAAATCCTCTTTTTGTTGTTCCATTCCTTCCTGGTTTCATTTCATACTTTTTTTGAAGTGCCTTTTCCCTTGAGAATATTAAACATAATTGTTTTAAATCTATTTATGGATTTCTTCACTGTTTCTATTCTGTATGAAATGGATTCTCACAATCGTGGATTTCACGATCTGTGCTGGTGTCTCTTTCTTCTTGTGTTTTGAAATTTGGCCTTCAAGCTTACCTTTAGTGGGAAATTTTGTTTGCCAGATCTCTTTCTCTCCATAGATTTATCTCTGTATCTATATTTACCTTTATCTGTATATCTGTTTTTTCTTTTCTGTTATTTATATTGCTACTATGAAGCAACTTCAGTTCTTCCAGCCCACATCAGGCTTAGGTTGTCATTGTGCTTCTTGTCCTTTAGAGATGGAATGTACGTATCACACACTCAATTTTCAAGCTTTCTCCGGTCGTGGTTGTGAGCCTGAGTCTGCTTCTTGCCATGGCCCTGGGGTTCTCTTCTTCATGCGAGCTCAACTTCCAACCTTGGCAGGGTGGTTAAGGTGGCCTTCATCTGCTCCTGGGCACATGATTTTATTATGTACCACTCAAGTGACTGTCTCTCTTAGTGGACTGAATTTCTAGAGAATGAAGACTGTGACTTAGTCATGTCTTGCACAATATCTGGATATCTTGTGTAACTGAACCAATCAAAAGATGCATGATGGGATAAAAAGTGGTAGAAATAAGTATGAACTTTACTGTTTTCTGATTATGCACTATGGACACCATCTAGAATTCGCTTGACTCATTAAATGTCAACCTTCCTAAATTTCTTATTCATAATATTACCCTAGTGTTGCATATAGAATAAATGATTTTTCTTTAGTTTTGCAATATTTTACCAAGTGAATTGGTGTTACCTCTTTCATTGTTTCATGAAATTTCTAGATTTACTGAGGCCAGGATGTGAAATTTCATTGAATGTTACCAATGAAATAAATTCCAGTAGAAATTTAGTTTTGTAAGAATAGTAAATTAGTAGTAGAGAACAGCTTATATATATATGCGGGACTTTTAAGTAGGATTAAACTCCAAGTATTCTATGAGTTTCATCTAAACAACAAACAAAATTTTTTATTTCCTAGCCAGATTTGCCATAAGTAGTACAAGCTATTGGATTGTTAGGTGTCTTTGGCAAAGTTCTCCCAGAAAAAACAAGTGCTTAAATTTTCCCAGAATCCATGCACATGATAAAATTGCAGCCAAATCTGAAATTATCAGATGTAAACTTTTCACACTCAATGGATTCTAAGTGTGAAATGTCTTCATCCTTCTATCTTGCCTTTAAAATGAACCCCTGATAACTTTTCTACCATTAGGACAAATATTATTAGTTAAAAATAAAGATGAGGATTGTTTTCCTATTTGTTTACTTATTGTCTTTTCTCTCTGAAAAGTGAATATCACTTTAAAATATTGGTGGAAAAAACTGGCATGGAATTAAAAAATATTTTTAAAAATGTACTTTAATTCATGTTTGAGAACATGATCACAAAAGCATTTACAGATAAATTCAGAAAATGTAGAGTTGTATAAACTGGATATTGAATGACACTAGGAAATTGTTTATTATTACTTTATTTTGATTATGGGATTACAGTTGTATAGGAGGATGCCTTATTCTTAGGAGGTAAAGGCTGCCATGTTTGTGTGGGAAGAATATGCTGCCTTAGACCTGAAGATCAATGGAACAGATTAGAAGATGCAAACACTACTACAAAGACACTCAGCCACCTGATAGTTGACAAAGGGGCTAAACATGTTCACTGGAAGAAGGATAGTCTCTTTAATAAATGGTGTTGGAAAAATTGGCTTTCCACATACTGAAGACTGAAAATAGATCCATGCCTATTACCATGCACAAAACTAAAGTCTAAATGGATCAAAGATCTAAATATTAAAACAGAAACACTAAATCTACTGGACAACAAGGTAGGTAGAAATCTTGGAGACATAGGGGTAGGCAGAGAATTCATGAACAAAATGCAAACTGCACGGGAAACACTTCAGAGAATCAACAACTAGGATCTCATATTATTGAAAAGTTTCTGCACTTCAAAAGAAATCACCAACAGAGTGAAAAGAAAACCCACAGAATGGGAAAGAATTTTAGCCAGCAACCCCTCAGACAAAGGACTTATATCAAGAACATATAAAGAATTGAAAAAACATCAAGCCCCCAAATTCAAAGACCCTCTCCAAAAAATGGGCATCGGAGTTGAACACACAGTTCTCAGATGAAGATATACAAATGGCAAACAGATACATGAAGAAATGTTCACCATTACTGGTCATTCAAGAGATGCAAATTAAAACAGCATTGAGCTTTCATCTCACTCTGGAAAGAATAGCTGCCATCAAGAAATCAACTGATAACAAATGCTGGCAAGGCTGGGGGGGGGAGTAACACTGCTCCACTGTTGGTGGGAGTGTAGACTGGTGCAGTCACTATGGAAATCAATATGGAGAATTCTCAGAAGACTAGGATTGGAAGTTCCATTCAATCCAGCTCTTCCCTTCCTGGGTATTTTCCCAGAAAAACTGAAAAGGTCATGTCACAGTGATATATGTGCACCCATGTTCATAGTAGCACAATTTGTAATAGTTAAATCTTGGAAACAACCCAAATGCCCATCAACCACAGAGTGGATGAAAAAGAAGTGGTATTTTTATGCAATGGAATATTACTCAGCTATAAAAAGGATGATCTTGAGGCCTTCATAGGTAAATGAAGGCAACTTGAGACTATCTGCATCAGTGAAATAAATAAGAATCATATTTATAAATATCACATTGTTTCTCTAGTGTAAAAAGTAATAAGAACTGTAGGAGTAACAAAACCCAAAATGTGTAATTGCTATTATAAAAAAGAGAGGAAAATAAAGTGCTCTGAAGGATATAATTGCATGTATGTTTAAGTGTATAAAATAGCTGTCCATATTACTAAGTTTTTGTTGGATCATTGAACAAAACTGTTTGCAGTCTTACTGTTTGAATGTCCACTTTGTATGCTTTAATTTTGTAACTTGAACAACTATTTCTAAGATGACAATATGTAATTTATCAACTAGTGATTTCTTACTGGTTTTTTTTTTGAGATTCTGTATTATTTCTACCCTTTCTTCTGTTTTGCTTTTTTTCTCTTCAAATAAAATTTTTTTAAAAAAGAATATGCTGCCTATAGTTCAGCTACAGAGGGGAAAGAAAGGAGGGAGGGAAGGAAATGAAAGATAAAGAGAATGATAAAAAGACTGATAGAAAGGATTAAATCTATTAGGTGAGTAAGCAGGGGTTTGTTCTGTTATTTTTTCACCTCCTGTGAATGTTTTGAAAATAGTAAATAGATTTGGAAAAAAGAGCAGGCACACTGGAGGCGAGCCTGCCTTCCAGCTCTGCTACACGTTACCTTCATAAATTATTTCAGTTAGTTTGCTGAACCTTGATCTTCCCATCTGTAAAGATAGAATCATCATAATTTTTATTGTATAGAGTTGTTTAAAAAGTACCTGAGATGAGACTAAAAGTGCACGTGAGGGAGAAGTTTTCCCAAACATAGACAATTTTAATAATAATAATAATAATAATAGGCTGCCTGTTTCTCCCCCACACAGCAGGAACGTGGTACATAAAACATTCAGCACCCTACCTTGCCCAGTGGGCTCCCACAGGTGGATAGGGGTACCCAGCAATGCTTAGCTGAGAAGGGCAGAAAGAATGAAAACCAGTTCCGTGACAAAATTGGAAAATGACATGGTTCTTTGGGAGCCAGGAGAGAGAAAGAGCACCCTCTGCCATTTCTGTGAGCAGAGCGGAAACAGGCATCTGTGATT
>PVJX010052206.1:0-10044 GCA_004027295.1 Dolichotis patagonum | reverse complement strand
TTGGGGTCTTGGAGTTTTTTCTTATTTCTGCCTTTCATCATGTTTTTGGTTCCTTCCATACAAGTGTACAGTATAATTCCCAGACCCTTTTCTTGTTGGTTAAGGCTCCTCTAGAGGGTGCAGTCTAGGAGCTTTAGCCCTCTTCAATAGGTTATCAGAGATTAGAGTTCACCCATGGGCAGTATGCACTGGCTCCTCCCCTCCAGGCCAGTCAAGCTTTGCAGGCCTTCACTGCATCAGTGTGCACTGATCTCAGGGAATTAATTTGTAGCAACTCACTGGGTCCCTGACAGGGGCTCAGCCTAGTCCAAGCAGATTCCACCTATCTGCTTGGCTAGGGGAGCAACCAACTGAAGCCACTTCCTTATGGGGTTAGGGCTTTCCTGCCCAAATCCAACATGTTGTCCAGTCGGTTTCCCCTTTCCCATGGGAGGGTCTTATTCCTGTCACTGCATGTTGATGCCAGTCCCCGAGAACTGCAGGGCTCCCTAACCTCCGACTTCAGTGCAACTGCAGTGGGAATTCATGGTGCCTCTGGGTGGGTCATGTGCAGGTCCGGTCCGGGTGAGCTGCACACGGGGCTGTTCACCTCAGCGCTCTGGCGGCTCAAGACAGTCGCTTCAGTGTGGATCACTTGTTCAGGTCGGGCAGGAATTCAGGTGGCTGGAGGTGGGCGCCATGCTTGCTGATCTTATCTTCTCTAATAGTAGCCCTGGGACCTCATATTTGAGTGGTTTTTTGCACTGTAGTTTCTTTGTGGGTTGTGAGAGTCCATCTCTCTCTTTTTGGTTCTCTCCAGGGTGTTTTATTCTGGCATTTGAGCTGTCTCTCTCAGAGAGTGTTCCTCTCCTGCTACCTACTGTTCCACCACCTTTTTTTTCCTTCCCACCCCCATTTTTTGTTGGTTAGGGTTCTTCTGAAGCACGTAGGCTAGGGGCTTTGCCCTCTGCCATCCACTATCAGAGAGTGAAGTGCAAGTAAGGGTAGTATATTCTGGCTCCTTCCCTCCTGGCCAGTCAACCTTTGTGGGCCTTCACTGCGTCAGTGTGTGCCACCCTCATGGAGCCAGTTGATTTGTGATGACCCACTGGGTTCCAGCCCAGTCTAAACAGATTCTACCAATCCGCTCTGCAAGGGGAGCAACCAACTGAAGTCGCTTCCTTACAGAGCCAGGGCTTTCCTGCCCAACTCCAATATAGTTGGTTACCTCTTTCCTGGGGGAGGGTCCCATTCCCATCACTCACTGCGTGTTGATGCTGGTCCCCAAGAACTGCTGGGCTCCCCAACCTCTGACCTCAGTGCCGCTGCAGCACAAATTCACGGTGCCTCTGGCTGGGTTGTGTGCAGGGCTGGTTCCGGGTGAGCCACACAGGGCTGTTCATTTCCATGCTCCAGCTACTCAAGCCAGTGGCTTTGGCATGAGTTCCATCACTCAGGTGGATCTCGGGTATGATTTCAGGTGGCTTGGTGACAGTGCAGTGCTTGCCGATCTTAGCTTCTCTAATGGTAGCCCCAGGACCTCGTATTTGAGCAGTCTCTTTCCCTTCAGTTTCTTTCTGGGTTGACAGAGTCCATTTCACTCTGTTTGGATCTCCCCAGGGTGTTTTATTCTGGCATTTGAGCTGTCTCTCTCAGAGAAGCTCCATAGCCTGCTGCCTCTAGGTCCACCATCTTTGAAAACTCCTACATAAGAGACTTTTAAGAGCAGAACTATTTTTGTTAAGCCGACATTTAAGTGAACATTGGTCTTCAGGAATTTTGTGAAGTTGTAGTACCTTAACAAGCTTCCCTATCCATTTGTTCATAATTTTTCTATAATTCTGGTCTTTGTAGCCCAGTCTTGCTTCCCTCCTGGTTCTCTTTGGTGGTCTAGTTCACTGAATAACTCACCTAGACTTTGTCCTTTGAGTTCTCTTTCCAAATCCCTCTCTACAATAAAAATTGACATACTGGCCTTCAGTGCTTTCTGAAGTTGCTTGACTAATATCATGTAGGCTTCATCAGGGTTTGATCTCAGCTTGGTGAATTATGCTTTAGGATAACAACAGCTGTATTAACAGAGTTCCTAAGGTGCTTTAATCCCAGACAGTTGTCAGTGAGGACATAAAATTCAGTGGTAAACTAAAAGCAAAGAGACATTTTTGGTGTGTAGATTTCTTTAAAATGTCTTCTCAAATCATACCAGGGAGGCCGTTGCTTATTTTGTCCCACAGTTTAAATACTCTTTGAAAAGTTTTAAGGAAAATGATGACCATATAAAATTGTTACCTAGGTGAATTTCTTTCTTCACTTGTCTAATTTTCCCACTTTATTTTACTCAATTTTCTCCAAATTTATTTCCATTTCATAATATTTATAATAATATTTATTTTTCAAATAATCTACCTTGATGTCTATAGATATTGCACTGTGAGCTGTTTCTTAGTAAAAGGTTTTTCCGTGTGGTTTTCATATTATTTTTTTGATCTCCCTTCATCATACAGATGAATAATCAATGTGTAGTAAGTTTTCAGGGAGAAAGAGTGCTGCAATAAGTGTATGTGACCTGTGGTTTTGATCTAAAATGTGTTCCAGAAGACTTAGGTTCTTGGAGGTAGGGCCTGGTTAAAAGAGGGGTCACAGAGTACATGATTTAGAATGGTCTGTTCTTTTCCCCAGTTCTTTTCTTCTCTCTCTTCTTCCAACTGCATTAAGGTTAGCAGCTTCTCTCCCATATGGTATTCCACCATGCAATTTCTCCCTTGGTGTCAACAAACCATGGACTGAATTCCTTGAAACTGTAAACCAAATTAAACTTATTTATTTATTTATTTATTTATTTATTTTTGTCAGTACCGGGGATCGCACTCACAACTGCTCACTTGCAAAGCAGTCGCTTACGTTGTTGAGCTAAATCCCCAGCTCTTAAACTTTTCATTTAAATTGTGGGTGCTGGTTATTGGTCTCAGAGCTTGGGGAGTAGCTAATTCAGACACCAAGGAATCATTTATAACCAAAGAAAATAGTAAATATCAATCAATGGCCCATTTATTTTTGTTGTAGTTTGGCAAATGAGAACAAAAAATATTGTACTATACTATGGTATTGTCATTGACTGAGATTTTAGTGTGAGATAGGATCTTTCTTAACAGGAACTTTTTTTTTCTCATTTGTCAATTGGATAAAGGCAAAAAGTTATTTGGAACTGTGTGGCAGTGGATATATTATCTCCATTTTTCGAGTTGATATAGGCAATAAAAGGTCAACAAAAACTACAGCAGTTTTTAGTAATAGGCTGTAAGTTCCTTCAGGTCAAAGGCGATGACTTAGTGCAGCACCTGCACTAAATTTTCCTGCACATGCATATCTGTTTGTTGGTCATACTCAATAGAAGCTCGTGGGCTTGAAATGGTTGGGACTGGGCACAGATTTCCTGACCTCCTGCCTAGAGGTTATTTTTTTTCCATGGAACTATTTTGTTTTATAAAGAGAGAATTACCAACCAATTAGAAATGGGCTCCTTATTAAATCTAACCTACTGCCTGTAGCCTCAGGCTACACAAGATTGAACAATGGTCTTTCTAAATAGGTACGGGGTTAGAGTGGAAAGGGGACTTGCTATCAATCACATCTCCCTGACTTTTGTTTATGGGACCACTCCAGTTGATGGGTTTTGGCTCTTCTCATTCTAAACACGATCCAAATCATTACCAAAGTGTGGATTATAAGCAACACTGCTGGTCTCCAGCCAAATTTGTACCAGCTAATGACTTTTTGCTGCCACCACACATTACTTTTAGCAACTAATCATGGCCAAGTTTCATGCTGCCTTCAGGGAAATAGGCTAGGTGTTGAAATGGAAGTAGGTGAAGGGGGATATGGAGTATAGGAGGCCCATTTCAAAGAGTGAGACTCATGGGCATGTATAGCATTGAGTTTTAAAGCAGCAAAAGTTACCGGGAACTTGTAAGTAACACAGTTAGAGAGGCCAATCATCTGGATATGATCTTACATAAACACTGATTATCGAACAAGGCACCTAAGTTCAGATGTTTATTATATTTCATTAACATGAATCCTAGAGGTTATTTTTGTTTGTTTATTTTTTTCAGTCATTTTGAGACAGGGTTTTGCTGTGCAGGTAAGTCTCACCTTGAACTCATTTTGTAGCCCAGCCTAGTTTCAAACTCACAGCAATCTACCCCCCTTAGCCTCCTGAGTGCTGGGATTACAGGAGTGTACCACCACACCTCGCACTAGAGGTCACTTTTTAATTCCTGTATAACTGATTCCTGAAAGTGTATGTATATGTGATTCTGGCTTAATCCATTTCTATATGGAATAATTTCTCCTTTGTGTAGCTGATGTGACCAATTTAAAAATTTTCTCTTTTATGTATGTCAAAACAAAACATTTCCAGGTATTCTATCTTAGTGTTTACATAATTTATCTTTAGTTTGTAGAGTGGAAGGCATATGTTTTGTCAAAAGGACATGTGACTTTCTCTGAAGAGTGAGCCTTATTTGGACGAAAGCACTATTTTCCAAAGTCCAAATAGAACAAAATTTACCATTAGCTTTCAAGGTACAGATTTTTATAAAGGCTGTAAAAAACAAATATTTAAGATCATCACTAGCTTAGTATATAAACTAGTATATGGAGTCCATGTAGTCATTTTATAAATGAGGTCAAGATATGAAAATTTAAAACTGAGATAAAATTGGTTAAATTATTTTCCAAAAATCTCTTCTCTCATAATGTCGTACATTGCTACTTGATCACTATGACATTCACAAAATTTAGTACTCCATATATTTTGATACAAAAATTGTGCTCCAGTTTTTGCTATTGCATGTACAAGTTAGAATTTGTCAGTGTCACTTGTCTTGTGATTCTTTTTCCTTCCCAGCCCCCCCCCCAATTGTTTGGTCTTTCTCATTTTTTGATACACTGTACCTCCCAGGATCAATTAACAATAAGAACCACTATTAAAAAACATGGGTAAACATGTTTTGGAGTCTCCCAACTAAGTATTTCTCAGATAAACACTTAGTTTTAATTCATTGTATTAATAACTTTTTTGTGTGTGACACGAGAGGCATTGACATTTAAGTGGTTTAAGATTCACATTTCTCAAAATTTTATTCCAGTATCCTCTATTTATCAAGTTACCTTTCACAGTCACCAGCCACACTGTAATCCTTTAAAAAAAAGTTCCAACATCTCTTAACTAGAGCATCAAAGTGAAAATACTGTTAATCTCCAGGTCCATCAAGTTTACCAACATTCTGTAACAAATTGCATTTGTAAATTAATTCTCAACATACAATGTATATATATATTTCCTTTTGTGTCTTGTTATGCTTTTTCCTCCTTTTATCATATATTTTTATTATGAAGATAAATTAAATCTCAGCTTCCCGTATGCCCTTTATTACACAGTTACTCATGGGAAATGTTTGATAGTTGAACTGAACAAATATACAATAAGCCAAAGTAGAAGGCAAGTCTGTGGCAATTTTAGTCTGAGGAAATCACCACAAAAAATGAGAGAACAAATATGACTTTGCATCCTTTCTCTTAGGTATTTAAAATTTTTCCCAACTAGTTTGGACATCAACTCTTTCGGGTTGCAAGGGTGAAAATGGGAAGTGGATAGAAGCAATAACACTGAGCAGGTGAGTAATAGTGGCTTAGTGAAAATTTTAATTTGTAACTTCATAGAGTTTTGATTCAAGCAAAATGAACTTAACTGATTTATGCAGTATAGAGAGGTTTTTTTTTTTTTTCCAGTCCTGGGGATTTAAGTCAGTACTCAATTGCTGACCTACATTCGTTGCTCTTCTCTGTCTGTCTCTCTCACTATACAGATATGAGTGTATATAAATCTATATGCTAACTTGCTGAGGTAGACTTGACCATACAAACACATGATCTTCTGAGCTCAACCTTCATCAGAGCTGCGTTTATAAGTGCACACTTCCACTCCCCACTCACACGATAGAATGTAAATTGGAGGAGGAAGAGCAGAAAGGAAGAGCACTAACATGCTATATCTGCTAATTCCCCCATCCATGTTTTGAAGTTCTAGCTGTGAACTTATCCTGACTTATATGTAGGCAATTCATGGCACCTTAATGATATGCTGCCCACCCTAACATTCACTATAATCCATAAGCAATGAAAAATTCTTGTGCTTGTCTTGGCTTCTAGACATCAGGGCATTATATTTTTAACAATGCCTGCAGTTCTATTCATATATATATATATATATATATATATATATATATATATATAAAATTTACATTTAAATAGGCAAGATGGCCACCCAGGGGCATCTGGCATAAACACAATGCCACCTGCCTGAAGGAAAACGTTCTTTTATGAGACAAATACATTAGTTATTTCCAGGAATGCAAATAATATATTCCACTAACTAAAACAACATGATTCAAAAGATTTAAAGCAAGCTAGAAAGCTTTAGGGGTAGAAGGAAGAAAGTTTCTTAGAGAAGGTAAATTTTAATTTGAAAAATTTACATAAAATAATAAGAAGAATTTTTCCAAAATTTCCCTAATTACCTGGTATGGGACACTTGTTTCAGCATTTTGTTTCAAAAGCATCAGGTTGCCTTAGTTTTGTGTATCTTCAGCAACATGTGAGAGAAATAATATTCCTTTGAATATAAAAAATATGGAAAATATCAGTTACAAAGATGCACACATATACTCAAAGCAGAAGTAGCCTCTTTATAGTTTTGGTGAATATATTTCTGTTCTATTTTGCTTTGCTATAGATTTTTATGTGTTAAAACCATTAGCTATCTGGGGGGTCCTCTTTTTCTTTCTTACTTTTTTTCTTTGAGAAATGATTTTTAGAATACTAGATGATTATATAGAATGTCTCTTATTAGACTTGGTGATCCAATAATACTCTTTAGGCAAAGGAACTAGTCATATGAAAGGACTTCCATTCTATGTGTTACTTAAGTCTAAACACAAGATATTACACTAGACTGGAATAAAATAGTCCTATAAATTGTAGCATTTCTGTATGTGTGTCATATTTCATGATATCATAATTCCTCAAATAATCATGCCATTAAAACATACAAGCTTATATTATCTATGAAACTGGAATAGGAAAATGACCTGTTTAATAATTTAATGTTTTGAAAATTTATATACACCTTCCAAAAAATTGATCATACCAATGATAGCAGATAAAACAATATTTTTAAGCAAATCATTTAAGGCCTCTAAAAACACTGGATATTTAATTTAATGGTAATTGATACTCTCTATAGCCAATAAGTTATATGTAAACTTAATTTTTGTGGCTAGTTCATGGTAGATGAGTTGTGAGGCCATCATTGCTTTTAAAAACTGTTTCAGGGCTTCTCAGGGAAGTCAGGAAAGACTGGGAGAATTGTTTAGCAAATTTAAGGCCACACCATATTGTGTTTAAAAGGCTTCTGCATTATACATTGAGTCCTAGCTTTACCCTTTTCTAAAATTAATACCAGTGTAAGAAATTCCAAAAAAGAACATCTAAAAATGCTCTGTTGGACATATGCTAGGAAATTTTGTTCTATGTCTATAATTCTGTAACTTTATATATACTTCATTGATTATAAATAACTTTTGTGCCCTTGTCACTAACAAAAAAAATTAAGGTCTATTTTACAAGTGTGTATAGGAGATTTGCAAGTATTTTATATTAAATTTTCAAGCAAGTTAGTCTGTGTGTTTAGCCAGCTTTATCATAACTACCTTGGCTTTTTCATCTTTGTTACTGACCTTACAACTGTTTTTCATGGCTTGGAAATATTTCACTATGCATTGAACCAAACTTTGCCTATAAGGAATCATCCTCTCATGAGTGAATAAAACATATTTTTCTTGTGAAGTGTTTCTTCACATCAGAGCTAACATGATTGTATGAGAAGGACACAAACACATGCATCAGAACTACTCTAAGTGCTGATGAATCCTGAAAAACAAGATGTAATATATCCCTGCTGTTATATTTCAGTGGACATAGCAGTAAAAAGAAATAAGATAATTACGTAAAATAAGGACATGATAAAAACTCTGAAGGAAAATAAGACAAGGGGACAGATTAGGCCAGGGGCACAGCGATGGAGAAAGTTGAGTTTTGTCATAGTTGGGATATATTTTGATGGTTGTATTTGATAATCAGTCTGCAAGTGGGTTATAGTAAAAAATAGAATTCAAAATATTTGATGGTCTCAAACAAATTAGAAATTTATTGCTGACTCATGTTACTGGTTTGGGAAATCCATACAGAATACAAAGAATTTAACTGGTGTAAATGAAACTATATTTGTGTTTGTAAGGTCCTTATATCATTTATGAAGTACTCATTTGAGGGCTTATAGTTGGAGGGTAGATATTTGTGGGTAGATTGTAATAATTGAGAAAAGGCTGTTTCAATTTCCATAGGTAAATGCCAGAAAACTGTTTGAGAGATATCAACAGAAAAGACAAAATAAAGTTACCAACTGATAAAAGACTGATTTATAAAAAAGAAAAGAGGAAAGCAAAAACAAAAGAATAAGGTACACAGGGGCTAAAGAGAAAAGACATACAAAAATAAAATTAAATTCATACTCAGCAAAGTTACAATAAATCTAAAAAGAATAATCTCTAAATAAAAGCAAATTGTCAAAATGAATAAAGATACAAGACCAACTTATGTGTTGTTTACAAGAAAACATATTATATTATAAAATCACAGACCAAAAATAAAAGATGGGAGGAAGACTTTAGAAGCAAATCCTAAGGAGGGCAGATAGTGTGATTAGATTATCAGAAAAAGGAAAAAACTATTATGAGCGATAACAAATAATATCTAACAATATTATAAATAATTATTTAAGAAGTCATAACAGTTCTAAATATATGTTAACCTAATAACATAGCTTCAAAGCATAGGATATTTTGTTTTAGTTTCTCTAGTCTAACAAACATTGACAAATGTAAAGGGAAAAGGAAAGAAACCCATGATCACAAGTTATAATTTCTTTTGTTTTTTCTTTTTTTTATAATTTTATTTAAAGAGGAAAAAACAAAACAAAATTAAACAGAATAAAGGGTAGCAACCATACAGTATTCCAAGGAAAAAAGGAAAAGTACAACAATAAAAACTAAGAAATTATTACTTGACTAATTACATACTGACTTCTTGGATATAGTTGTTCAAATTACAAAGTTAAAGCATGTAAAGTAGACATTCAAACAGTGAGACTGTTAACAGTTCTGCTCCACGATCTGACAAAAACAACAATATGGTCATCCTTCTTACCCACTCAAATATACATGCAATTATATCAATAGGTTAAAATTAAATACAACAAAACAGAGCAAAGCGGATCACAAGAAAGCAATGTAAGACATAAATTTCAAAGCTAGACAATTGGAGATATTCACTCTCTATCATATTGACTTTTGTTTTCTTCCAAATAGTTGTCCATATTGACACATATAGGGAATTCACATGAAACAACCTAGTATGGAATTGATCTGAGCAGGACGAGGAGGGCATTTCTGGTCTTCAAGACCAGACATTAGGGAAGCCATGAATGGCTGTCATAATGTCTTGCATTCTCCTCAAAACATCTGTCCATACCTTAATGTGTGTTGAACTTAGACAAGGCAAAGCAAGCTAAGATCACTTTGAACAAAAAGTGACAGTTTTGCTGGACTTCACATCATGACATTATGGAATCAGCACTGGGTATTGTAGTGTCTCTTTTTTTTCAAAGTAGTTGTTTATTTCAACATGTGTTATATAGTTGGTTCGTGTAAACTGTTTATAAGCTCTACACATGTGTGAGTCTCTATATGTATATCTATCATTTCTGTATTAGCAGGAAAAACAAAACAAAGCAAGATAAAACAATTCCTAGAACAGCATGAGGCAGAAAAGTCACATAAAACTGCAATACAAGGTGATCTACAATGGTTACCATGGTGTCTCAGCAGTATATAACAACATTAATAAAAACAAAGCATTAAAGACATTATAAGACTTCAAAAGCAA
>PVJX010052204.1:0-10041 GCA_004027295.1 Dolichotis patagonum | reverse complement strand
GGTTAGCCAAGGGCTTCCCTTCCTCTAAACTTCACTGTTGGTTTCTCCTTGAAAGAGCAGTCACCTTCATGCCTGTATTCATTCTTGGTTTTCAACACACCATGACCAAATCTGAAATTTGATGAAGCTGAGTTGCTGGTTGTTTATTGTATTAGTGGTAACAAAAATGGTGAGTTATTTCTTCATTATGGGTTTGGAAGTTGTTGGTGTAATGTGGGATTTCAATCATGGGGCTGAATGGAATAACTGAAAGGGGTGGGAAAAGAGAGGAGAGGAAGACAAGAGAGAGAGGGAAGGAGAGTGAGAGGGCAGAATGAAAAAAAAAACAGATCTGAAGTCTCCTTTATTCATTTTTGACACCAAAAATGGGTAGAGATGAAGCACAATTGGGTTTTAAGTTATAGTACAATGAAAGATACCCTTTTTGAAAAACCACACCAGTGTGTCTATGGATGATGAATAAAGGATTTAAAGGGACACAGACCAATAAGTCAGTAAATCACTAAAACACTCTGGGGAAGAATAGAGGCAACACGTACATTCAGGTTATTGAGGAGCATACACTTAAAACAACATGCTTAATGAAATAAATGAATGAATTGTTCTCCCACTGAATGTGAGGAGGAATCAAGAAATATTTTCAGGTGTGGCACAAGCTTTGGCACCCAAAGCATCTATCTCCCTCTGCATGGGGTAAATTCCTGGGCAAAGCCTCAGAGCAGCCCTAGCATAGTCAGTGGCCAACATGTGGACTCATGGCCTGCTTTGCCATTGTGCTGCCATAATTGCTTGCATGCTAGAGGTCATAGCTGGACACCACTTCTTAAGGTGCCAACACCCCTGTACATATCAGGCTGTGATGTCACTGTAGCCACTGGCAGTGGGGACCTGCAGAGAGGAAGAGCTAGGAAAATTTGTGTGATTGCATTGGTGAAATATTTCCAAATTCAGTTCATTCATTAGTCATGGACCCCTGGGTGATGTACCGTACAGAAGAAAAGCTTCTCCTAATCAGGAGTAGTTGGAATTCACAGAAGTGACTTTACCCAGCTCTGAAAATAAGGACAAGTCTTAAAGGCTAACAAAGATATTTTTGTGCCACCATGCCTCAGGCTTCAGACTACCTTCTTTGTGTCTCATGCTTTACATGAGCCTAGCACTGGACAGTTTACATGATTTCCCTGATTTTTCAGGTGGAAGCTGTAATTTCAACATGGCATTTAGAAATCCCAGTCCATCTTATCATGAGAGTTGAAAAAGCACTCCAGTATGCTGACTCACACTATAATGACTTACTATACATTAGCGTACACCATCATGAGATCAGAAGCTATGCAGATTGTTGAGAACTATACAAATATCACCAGATCATTTTGTGACCTAACAGATGTGTGGCAAGACATGAAGGAGACCTACATCCTCATGGTGAAAGGACACAGAGTGAAAATTTTTGCTGATTCTATGTGTGGGTGACATTCTAGGAGCCACCAGACTTTAAGATTGTTGGCTTTGCAGACAACATCAGGGTTGTGGTGCAGTTTTCACTTGTGGCTCCCAAAATACATTATGGAGAAATTCATGATCATATATCACTGGTCATGAATGAACACTCAAAAGCCATTGATAAGAGGTGTGAAGCACAGCTAAATGGAAGCTTCAGTGGAGATTTCAGTGATGCTCTAACAATTTAATTGCAAACACAAACTAATGTGATCTCATTATTGTACTATCTCCCCGTAGGGACATGGTCAGAAGTGAACAAGTAAACTAAATGCTTAAACTGAGAAATAAAATCACATAGGTTCCAGGAGGAGTGAGTGACTAAGCTCTGGAACAAAATCACATAGGTTCTATGAGGAGTCAAAGGTTAAAGGAGGAGTAAGGGCACACAAATAATTTACCTGCCAGGCAAAAAGCACAGAGTTCAGAGAGCCGTAAATAATTAACATGTGTTAAAAGCACACAGCTTGTCTGAGAGCCCAATTCTTACACAACTGGAAGTTTATATTAAGTGAAGCACATTGTGTCCATCAATGTCCTTCCCCTTTCCCTCAGGAAACTGCCTGGCTTTGTGCCAGAACTGCTTTTCTCCTGCTTTGTTCTCCAAATAAAAGTCAAAGTGGACTGTACTCAGTGGATTTTTCTTCTTCCAGAGTCTCCCAGATGGCTAGGTACTCTCACTTGAGAACCAGTCCCTCTGTGCCTCTTGGTGGATTGAATTAAGTCTCACCTATGAATAAACTTTTTCATCCTCCTTGCCAGCATGTCCACTCACTGTGGCATGTGGCATCACCATCTCTTAATTCCTCATCAGAGCAGGTGAGGGAGCTACATTTTGATGAAGGAAACAGATATCCCTAGGAGGTGTGCAAACACAAATGTATTTGGATGGCACACTGATAGATTTGCATGTGGGTGAAGTCCTCACAGCCAGACTATCCAGAGGCTGAGACCACAGGGCTCCATTGCTGAAGAAGTAGGCATGGTTATAACTGGAGGACAGAGAGAAGGGGGCTGTTTACAGGTCCAGATAATGTCACTCAGTTACAAGGCAGAGTTACTTCATCAGAGATCTTCAAAGGACATCAGCTATGGGTATTCTCAGCCTTGGGGATTATCCTATCCATGCCTAGCATGCACTGAGCACAGTTTCACAAGGTGTGAGAATCAGCTAAGCTATCATTTCTTGAAATATGTTTATAGTGGCTATCCTTAAAACAAATAAATACAGACAAACTGGAGTTTGACTTGTGGTCTTTTGCATTAATCTCGAGTAGCTTGGTATCAAAAAATTTTAAAAAATACATGGGGATAAAACTTAGAGGCTATGTTCAGATTGTTACTATACCATGCAAAATAATTGATAACATATTTTACTTCATGAGTAAACAATAGCTACAAGTACGTATATTCTGAGATTCCTTGAGTCAATTGTGTATCTTAGGAATTGAAGAACATATATCTAAGAAATGCATCTTCACATCACCATGTATCATTCAAAAAATACATATTTTATGTGTATGTTTAGGTGGGTAAAAGAAAACCTTATATTGTAAATTAAGACCAACAACATGAAAGTACACATATGAGTACTTTTGAAGCTGCAGAAAACAAGTATGAGACTTTATGTTCACATCCTTACCATCAGCATGTAATAAAATTCATCAAGAATGCAAGACAGACACTTAGCAACATGTTATAAAGCAGGTGAACATAAGAACTACATCAATAGTACTTGACATAACTTCTATTCAAATAGTCATATAAATGATTCATCCTGCACTAGGAGGTGGTGGTTAGCAAATCCAATGTTTAGAAGGATCCCTAGGAACAAAAACCACCCCATGACAGGAAATCCAGATAAGAAAGTGCAAGGTGCTTCACCAAATCAATGGCACTGCAGAGCATCCCATGCTGCAAGCTTCAACATAATCCATTGTCCAAGGTACTGGGCATTCTGTCAACATCTCTTTCTAGTCTGTCAAATAGGACTACCAATGACTCCTCCTGGGATTGTAAACACCTCTACATGCAAGAGCCACTGGAAAATACAGGGCACTGTCACAATTCCCAGGGAAGGCAGAATGATATATTCTTCAAACAAGGTTCTGTATTCCCGTGGTAGTTTTCTTCTTAGTGCTAAGCCCAGGCTGCAAAACAGCTGCAGGGTCCATCTCGGAGAAAAGGGGTGAGAGACAAATGCCAATAGCACCCAAAATGATATGCAAAGGAAGGGGAACACTTCCACATAGGATCATGTTCATCAGACAGAGAGGTATTCAATGTGGGGTGCTTAGAAAGCAAAGCAAGCCTTTCCTTGCCACAAGGGCACCTGCCCACAACTTCCATCCAGCTCTCTTGCTGGTTGTGTTTCCTCACATCATTCAAGGTGTAGGATAATACTGTTGTTCACCAGTAGAGTGCACCACACTGAGTATCAAAGAATGAAATGGTGGTTTTAGGGCTCCCACTGGCAACAAGAAGTGAAATCAAGAGATATGATGACCATGAGGGAAGGAAAAAGAAAAATGGCCCCCAAATATGGCAGGCATAGCACATCCAAAGGGAGTCAGTAAAGAAGCATGTTTGTGGCCCATACTGCCCGCCTTTACACCATATCCCCAGTCTCTTTCTTGCAGGCAGTATAACTTGGGAGACTAGTGTGTTCACATGAGAGATGTCACAAAGAAAGGCCTTTTTAGAAGTTGACAGACAATGTACTATTTAGATTATGGGAAAGGAATCAGGGTTCCAGGCCTGGAACTCCTCACTGCAATGCAAAAATAAGCAATCCCTGGGGTACATTTCCAGATGAGCTCATCCAGTCTGGCAACAAGCAAAAATCCACATGCCAGGGCACCGAGCCAGCCAGTAAGCAGCCTTCCACCCTGGTAAGTGACTGTGGTCTGGCAAGCTGCGGCCACCCCAGGGCAGGGAAACAAGAAGCAAGAGCGTTTCCTGAGATCCACGCCATGCTGGAACTTAGGGCACCGAGCCAACCAGTAACAGCCTGCCGCCCTGGTAAGTGACTGTGTGTTGGCAAGCCGCGGCCACCCCAGGGCAGGGAAACAAGAAGCAAGAGCATTTCCTGAGATCCGCGCCATATTGGAACTTAAGGCACTGAGCCACCCAGCAACCAGCCTGTTGCCTACCGGGGCATGGGCTTAGAATCAAACATACCACATCTTCCCCCCCCATTAACAATTGGGATCCAGGGATCTGGGTATCTCTTAGTAGATGACCATATTTGGTACAGCAAGTCGGGGGAGTTTCCTTCTACTATCTCTGAAGGCAGATATTTTTTATCGCCGTTTTGCTTTGTCCTGGGTAATGGTGTTGCTCTATTCAATACTCTGTTGATGTGTTCTATAATGTTGTGTATTTCTTTGATTTTGCCATACCTAATAGAAGAACAACTATTGTGAAGACGAGATATACAATATTGCCTGTTACAGTTGTCATGGTGACCTGCTTTGATTTTCTGTGCCAATTTCACTATACTGTCTCAATTGGCTTTATTCCATGCTGGTTTTTTTGTAACTGTTTGCAGTCTCACTGTGTATTCACTTTGTATGCCTTAATTTTCTAACATGAACAGCTATTTCTGGGAGGACAGTATGTGGTTTGGCAACTAGTGATTTATGGTTTTTTTTGAGGTTTTGTATTGTTTCTACCCTTTTTTTCTGTATTGCTTCTTTTTTCTCTTTAAATAAAATAAAAAACTCCACGTGCCTACATTTATTGAAGTTAAGGCTGCAACTCTAAAGTAGGAGCAGCCTATAGAACAAGGAATGCCATTGACTTTCCATTCAGACATCAACTTCAAAGACCAAAAGCACAACTTGATGACAATGTTCTCCCCAGCAATGCAAGGTTAAGGATGCAAGTGCACCTATTTATGGAGAACCAGTTCAGCGTGTGGTGGACAATGAAGCCTATACAGAGAGTAAAATGGGCTCAATGCATTCAAAACATAGCTCTGAACTTGCCACTCAAATTTCTGGATGGACTGTTTAATATTGCTGCTAAGAGCTACTTCATTAGGCACTGAGAGTTACCCTCACTGCAAAGACTATTCCCAAATGTACTGGAACCACAAAAGAACTACTTAGGGGATGCCTGATGTAACTTACAAGAAAAACTAATGGCCAAAGTGCGTTGTTCACTCTAAGGAAACTAGTTGGTGGCATTCCATGTTGTCACCACACCTTTGTCCTGTGGAGACTGCACTCGAGTATCTACTTCATTTGCTACAACCTGAACCTATTTCAGAGGACTGCAAAAACCTAGACAGGACATGAACACAGGGAACACCCTGTCACGTTCCACACTGAGGTGCGCCTGAAGACAGGCACCTCATCATTACTTGCTCGTGCCTTTTCTGGGATGGATTTCTCCCAAGACTTCGGCTTTAGCCATAATAGGCTAAGGGGCCACAGCCTTGCATTAAGAATCTGGGAAAAAATGGGTATAATTCCATAACTTACAGGCAAAAGAATGTCAGTCCTCCCAGTTATGGGCATGTTCAGAGATACTAAAGGTAGTTAAGCACAGCATGTGTTGAGGGACCTTATCACTACCAGAGGATTATCAGCAGCAAAACCTCATGAAATGACATATTGGCCATCTCTCACATGTCAGGTGAGGAAGCTGAATTCATGGTGAGTTGCAGCCAATGTAACAATGTTGAAGGTCTTCAATACAGTATGAGTGATCTTGTGACAAGCAATCCATCTTCACCAACATGATGAGAGGCATGAAGTAGGCAATACATGAGCAGTCTTCAAGTGCTTGGAGTGGAAGAAATTTGGATTCATGCTCATGACATTGACTTCTGACTTGTGAGAAAAGCATGAATCAGATTAATAGTGACTTTTTAAAATGCTCATCCCTCGCAAGGCTGGTGAAGTATACTGAAAACAGGGAAATTCTGTCACGAGTTGATGGTGGAGAATATAAAGGGATTGCATGGTTTATTGATACATACTATATATTTCTTTGTGTTCATCACTTATGAAAGAATAAACTGCTTAACAAAATAACTCAAAAGTTAGAGTGTAAGATGGTAAGTGGCACCAACAGATATTATAGTGTGCTATGAAAGGACAGAGAATGAGAGAGTATTATCTACTTTTATGTTGCTCAAAATTACTTTGCATCAGAAGAGCCTCAAGGCCCTGTAAAAGTAAACATTCAGTTTCTGATGCAGTAATTTAGTTGAGTGGTTTCACACTTTGCATTGTATCATGTTCTCAAAGGCTTAGGCTGCTCATGTGGGAATCACAATGTGAGACTCAGTGACATTGTACTACTGAGGTCTATGTGTTATGAGTCATCCAGAGTACATACAGCAGATTCCCATGCAGGCCTTAGCACAAGTATATTTGAAACAATCAAGAAGCACACTCCTCACACTAGATAATAGCAGGCATGGGGAGGAAGGACTAGAAAACTACTAGGAGACACTTAACTTGAGAAAAACAGAGTTTTTGCCCACAAAACAAACAAACAAGAAAAACAAACTATGAGTAAGAATACTGTGGAAAGAAGGAGCAACAAAGCAGAAGAAGCAATGAGCTTGTTTCATTCAAAGAATATCTGGTGCTGAAATAATTCAGGGGGACTTTCCAGAGTTGATGAGGGCCTCATAGAGAAAACACATGAACTCAAATTTGAGGCTGCAGAGGTGAGAATGGAGAGGGGGTAAATGTAGGTAGCTTATCAAGTGGCAATTTCTTAGTATTTTTGGTTTTTTGTTTTTGTTTTTGCTTTTTGTGGTTGTTGTTCTTATTTTTTCTTTCCCCTTCGGAATTTTGTATTGTTGGTACCCTCTTTCTGTTTTGTTTGTTTGTTTTTTTCTTTCTTCTTCTCTTTAAATAAAAAAAAATAAAAGAATAAAAAATGTGAGCAAAGAAGCAGGGGGAAACACAAATAAAATACAAAGACTATTCACAGTAATAATTAAGGAAAACTTCCCAAGTATAGGAAAAGGAAATGATATTCAGATATATGAGGCATAAAGAACTCCAGCCAGCTACAACAAAAAAGCAGATTTACACCCAGACATGTAACAATCAAGATCCCAGAAATTCATGACAAGAACAGAATATTAAAAGCATTCAGAGAAAAGCAACAGATCACCTATAAGTGAAAAACCATCAAAATGTCAACAGCTTCTCGAAACAAACCATCAAATCATGAAGAGCTTGGAGTGAAGTATTCCAAGCCCTGAAAGAAAGTAACCTCCATCCCAGATAGATGTACCCTGCAAAACTGCCTCTAAAAATTAATGGATAATAAAGATGTTTACATAACAAAGAGGAACTGGGGGAGTTCGTGATCACTGATTCAACCTACAAAAAGTACTGAAGGACATTATAGAGAGAAGCAAGTTAAAGTTTCAAGGCCTGCCAGGCATGAGGCCACATGCCTGTTATCTCAGCACTCTAGGAGGATGAAGTGCGAATGCAAGTTCAAGCCCATCATGGGCAACTTCTTGACCTAGTAAGACACGGTATCCAAATTAAAAAAGAAAACATCAAGACGTAATTCTCACAACCTGATCTTTCACAACCAATTAAACACCATTAGCTTCATTACAACATGCAACATCCATCTCTTAGTATTTGTGAAAATTAAATTGAACTCTCCTGCAAGTTCTTTCCATGCTACCCAAAACACTTCAAACACTCAGAAATTAGTACCCCTTATTATCATCACTTTTCTTCTTCTCTTCAGAAATACTGATTTGTCATGGTTTGAGTGGTTATTTTTTCTCTTGTTGCTGAGACAAAATAACTGATGCCAAAAACTAGGGAAGGAAAGGTTTATTTAGCTTACATTTTTTGGAGGTTTCTGTCCGCAATCAGTTGGTTCCAAGGCAGGGTGGCATGGCAGAAGGGCAACCATTCGTGGCAGGAGAAGACAGGAGAGCAAAATGGGAGGAGTACAGAGAAGATTCTTTCTGTCTCTTACATTGTATGAAGGCTACCTTTCCTCAGAAGGGAATATCAAGCATATCCATAATACCAGCATTGGACCATGAATCACTCAGAAATTCTAGAAGCTTGCTTCCGTGACTGCATGAGGCTTTGAGGGGATATACAGACTTGAACTATAACAATGGTGCTAATTTCAGTGTTTAGGCACTCTGACTTCATAATTCCATTCGGCTACACCTTAAGGAAACCTGAATGATTGTAGCTGCAATTTTGCAGCTCTATAGAATTTGATATCACACTTTGTTCCTGAATAGAAGTATTCTTTGCTATTGAGAGTGGGTCACATTTACTTACTAATAAAACAAAATATGGTAGTTCTTATAAATGTGCTTTCCGTGACTCAGTATATTTCCTTAATTTAATTTCAAAATAGCGGATGCTGATACCAATCATCAAGTGACAAATGACAGTAATACCACCCTTTTAAAAATATCATGCAGTGCATAAATAGATCAAAATTTCATTACCATCATTCCCTTACTTTTCTAGATAAGGTATATGATCTTGACATGAAACATATTAATACCTCAACAAATAATACAAATACAGAGCACTGAAACAATACCAAGCAATCAGACCCATGAGGTTAGCCAAAAATAATTCAATTGAATAAAAAACACCCAGCTTCAAAATGGAAGATTCTAAGCACTCCAAAAGAATAAAAGTGATTAACTGCTTTATTGCCTCCCATTACATTGCCTAACTTTTCCCCAATAATGAATCACTACCCCAAATACTAAACACTATGTTTTAGGCTCATTCTCCCAGATTGAAAGAAAGGAATGATATCACACATCAAAGACAGCAGAGACCATGGGCAAATCGTGAACTCTTTGAGACCTGTAGTTGAGAGAGCAGAAGCAAAACAATTTGGTGAAGACAAAGAAAGAGGTGAAACTCTGGGAATTGCAAGGGAGCTGACAGGAAGACTAAATACTAGAGAGAAGCTAGAGTGATGGAGCACACTGCCTAGCAAGCAATAAGGTAGTCTGGCAGGCTCACATTTGCTGTCAGGAGGAAGGCAACAGTGTCTCCACTGACACATGGTAAGTCCAGGGGCTCAGTGACATGGCAAACCAGACTGAAAACTGAAGCCACAGCTATTGTAACCTGCAAAAACATCACCGTGTATTACTCTGACAGTGTTGCCTTCTACAAGACAGACTGGAGCCCCTGCAATATCTAAAGAGGGTTTCATCAAGAGCCATTTTAGGAATGGTTCATTTGGGACTGTGTCAGAGAGTAACTGCATAATGGCTTCACACAATGTTTCCCAGTGTCCCCAGGCCAGAGGACTGCATGTGAACAGAACAGGAGAGACAGTGGCAAATAGAGTGAAGGCTAGACATAGAGCCCCTAAGAAATTGATGCTCAGCTTGAGGACAACATGCAGGCCCTGTCCACTATGATGAGAATCCAAGCATGGTATGTGTGACTCTGTGAGGCAGCTAGGCCTGCATGTGCTGCCAATAAGTCCAGTAGACAGCTTGAAACCCTGCCCTGCTGCCTACACCAACACAGAACTCAAAGTTCCCTTTGC
>PVJX010052203.1:0-10042 GCA_004027295.1 Dolichotis patagonum | reverse complement strand
AGTGGCACCCTGAGCCCTGGAGGTGTAGGTGGAGAACAGACTTTATCTCTTGAGTGTTCTCACATGGAGCCACCAGTAGGGAGGCAGTGATACCTAACTTACCCTTATGAGCCATGGTGATGATATCTGCATACACAAACCAAATTTGCAGAAGGGCCAAATTTTGCCTCCCCCTGTGTCATGAAATGAATTGGTTGTTCCCTCAAATTCATATGTTGGTGCCTTGAAACTTCCAGGACATCAGAAGGCAGCAATGTTTGCAGATGGGCTCTTTAGACAGTTGACTAAACTACAGTGGGGTTACTATGATGGGTGTCCATTCAGGCTGACTAGGATCCTTATAAGAAGAAGAGACTGGGACATAGATACACACACAGAGGGACATCCACATGAGGAAGATAGCTATCTACACACAAGGAGAGAATCCAGGCAGAGCCATCCGTGCCTGCAATGGACCTCAGATTGAGAAGGCCTATGGCCCTGTCTGTGGCATTTGTTACCATGGACAAGAGGGCAATGTGCCCTGGACAACAGGCCCAGAAAGATGCAGAGCAATGCTGCCCAGGATAGAGGAGCATGGGGAGGCTTACCTGGGGAGCACTAAGAGGGGAGACTAGCAGTAGGTGGAGCCAGCCTGGTTGGTCCTAGAGATATATGTCTGACCACACCCCCAGTCATGACACATATGACAGTCAGGAGTGACTGAGGAACCTGGCACTCCACCTGCCCAGCTGTGGCAGGACCCATAAAGACCCACACCCATAGGCTCTGTATGCCCCTCTTGCCTATCACCAGCCATGAGGACTCCTCTGCTGTGGCTGCAGCTGCTCCTGCTCATGTGGCCAGGTGAGTCAGTGGGATCCCAGCCCTGGGGACCCAAGATATCTGATGATGCTGGTTCCATCTTGAGGATCTAGACTGGCCCCAGAGTGATGTGGTCCTTCATTCCAGAGCAGAAGTTAAAGTCAGGTTGGGGCTTGCCAGAGGCCCCCTGCTTTCCTGTCTGCTGTGCTTATGTAACTCTTGGGCAGGAGCTGCCCTCTGTCTTCCTGCTGGGATTATCCTGTGGTGCTGGGAGGGATGGGTCTCTGGCTGCTCAGAGCTGTGATCTCCTGCCTTTGACAAGGGGTACTATACCTGGAGTGCTCTGGGGGGCAAAGAATAAGTTGCTTCCAAGCCCTAGGATGTCCTGGGGAGGGTAGAGGACAGGTGGAGGGCTTGGTCAGCTGGTGCTTTCCAGGGAGAGAGGTTTGTGCTTGTGCAGTTGTGCAACTGGAGGCCTTGGTCTCTGACCCCAGTGATGTAACCCAGCCCAGGCCCTGCAGTGTCATGAGTGCCTTGCTACAAAGGATTGTTTCCAGCCTGTGTCTTGCCCAGCCAATACCAGCTACTGCCTGACTACATGGAACAGTGAGTGTCTCCCTTCCTGTGGAAACTGGACCCGGCATTTGTGGACCCAGAGGGCTGGGCCTGTGGGTAGGATCATAGCGGGCTGGGAGCACTCACTTCTAATCCAGGCACTGAGATGTGCCAGCAATGCTTCTGAGAAGTGCTGTTAGTTCCCTTGCTCTGTCTCCTTCCTCCAAAATGGGAACAACACTGGGGCCTCTTTCCTAAAGGCCTGGAGAAGAGTGAGTGTGTTATCCATGTGACCTGTGCTGCACAGTGCTGGGAAACACTAGATTCAAATGATTCCCTAGGGCACTGGCTTTCAGAAAGTAAGAGGGAGAAAAGTTGCCCGTGGGTAAAAGCTCTGAGTTTGTTCATACACTGAGCCCTGACTGATCACACACAGCCCTGAGGCTGGTCTCACACTGAGTCTTGACCATAGTCTCACACTGAGTTTTGAATCAGGTCCCACACTGAGCCCTGAGCCTGGTCACAGTAAACCCTCACTCTAGTCCTACACTGAACCTTGATGCTGGTGAGGTCATGCACTGAGTCCTGGTCCCAGACACAAGAAGAGTCCTGAGACTTCTGACTGCTTAATGTGTCCCTGTGGCATCAGAAAGCAAAGGGAAAAGGTCAGGCGGATGTCAGGGCTGAGTTTGGTGAGAGAAGCAGAGATGGATTTCACTGGACTCAGTAAACAGCTCTCTGTCCTGGTTTCCAGGTCCTCCAGGCCAGAAAATCATTATCATAAAATCATGTGCTTACACCTGCCCTGGCTTCCAAGAGAGCCTGACTTCCTCCAGAGCCTCCTGCTGTAACACGGACCTCTGCAACAGCGCAGTGAGCCACGGCATCAGCTGGGGGCTGCTAGCTCTCAGCGTCTGGGCTGTCTACCTCAGCAGGTAGCTCTGGAGCTGCAGAAATAGTCTGGAACCAGGTATTGCTGTTCAGGGGACATGCTTTTGTTCTCAGATGTGGCACTTTCCATCCCTTACTGAGAGGATTCCACAGAGTAGCAGTCACAGACATGGAACCTTACAGAAGATGGACACCTTCAACAGGTTCTTGTTGCTGTCCATGAAGCTGCTGTGGGATGCCTGACCCAAGAGTTGTTCATCTGCTGGGACAATTAAGTGGCAATGGCCTTACGCCTGTTACTGAGTTGGGGTTGAGGCAGATACCATACCCTCATTTGCAGACAACAATCCACCCTCCTAACTACCTTGGAAAACCTGCGTCTGGTCACCATAACCTCAGACTATTGCCTGCTGTCTCCATATGCAGAACTCAAGTGTGCTCCCGTAAGTTGAGTCCAAAGGGCCTCAGCAAATGGAACTCCCATGGGGTGTCTCCTTGCTAGCATGCAGGATAGTAGTGAAGGCACTGCCCAGCCAGGGACAGATGCTGTCCTGTGTATCCCTTGGGTCAAGGCTGATGGCAGTGAGTCGGCCAAGCAAAACTTGCTGCAGTGCTCACAGACCCAGGAGACTGTTGCCTCAGTCAGACTGGGCCCTGAGCAATTTCTCCAGATGGTATTCACCTCAGGATCTCAGGTCCTATGAACTCTGGATCACAGAATAGGAAGAAGCTTCATCTAGCTTCAAGGACACCCCAGGGTTGGACCTTGAATCCTCCTTTCCCTTGTGGCCTGTGGTTCATGTAAATGGCCTTGGTCAACCTAGCAATTCTTGTGAATTGAATATTCTTTATTAAAGAGTTACTGCTTCTTATTAGAGTGTGTTGCTATCTCTCTGAGTGATCTGGATGCCCAAAGTGCACCTCTCCCTGTTTAGAGCCCCTGACAACCACTGAGTAGCAGGTGGCTTCCCATGGAGAGACACCACAGGCCTTCTCATCTGGGACATGTCTGCCAGCCTCCCATGAGACCTACTGCTTCTCCCCCTTCCTCTCCTCACTGGTCTCCTCTCTTCCTCCTTTCTCACTCTGACCCTCCTTCAGCATGAAGGTATGCAACGAATCCCCATTTTCTGCATCCCTGGGGTTAGGCTGAGTCCTCCCTTCCTCTAAATGGTTTCTGGGACAGCTTCCTAGCATAACCATGGCTCTTCCTCAGCCTGACCCTTCCCTCAAGCAATCTAGGGGGGCATTTTCTTCAGAAGACTGGTATTGCTGACTGCCTCAGCAAGTTCTGCTGCCCCTTGAGCCACATGAAATGTTGAGATTAAATTGTCTTTCTGGCTTCTAAGACTCTGGGAACAGTTAGCTCCCAGTTCAGCCTTCTGATACTTGTGCTTCTTCCACTGGCAACCAGTAGATTCTTTGGTGAAGAGGACCAGTCGGCTCAGCAATTCAAGTAGCCAGCAGTGACCATTATAGGAACCAGTATGTGCCATGGGCAGTGAACTTCTAGCACTACTGTCTTGAACTGTCTTGTTTCTCCAGTGGATGGGAAGCAGAGGGGAATTCTCACAGAAGCCCAGCACATCTAGACAGCCCCCACCTGAAGCAACTCCAGTAGCAGACAGAGACCTGACCAAGGTTCAGACACAACCACAGGCTCAACAGTCTAGGCCTAGATCTAGAAATAGCACTTTCAGCTTCTCAACTGAGACTAAAGTAATATTTTCAGTGTATGTGTGTATCCTTCCCAGGTGGCACAATGATGTTGGGACTTACACACTTATTCAGCTCTTTGGCCCTCGCACTTCATACTCAGTATTGCTGAGCTCAGCCCACAACAAACTGCAGGCAGGGAAAAGCGAGGGCTCATGGCTTCAGGTCTTAGAGCAGAGTACATGTGTCTTGTTCAGACATCTGTTGAATGGTGTCTGGAAACTTTGAGAACTGTGTTTAAGAAAGGCAGTAGGTGATGTCTAGGGTGTTCTGTAAGGAGAATGTGACTTCCTTTGTGGTTATTTTTGAGGTTATTTCTGAGGTCTAGTGAGCCCATGGCAAGTATCATCTATGGGGACCTGCTGCATTGGATTATGGGAACTTGACCAGCAACAGGCAGCATATCTTTCCTTTGGGTGTCACAGCCTACCTGGAAGGCAGGTTTTGAACAAGTTATTAGAAGCAGGTGGGCATGTGAGGAGGGACCAGTGGCTGACAGGGTTTCACCTGGGATCAACAATCAGGATTCCTGGGCTTGGTGGGGGGTATGATTCAGCAGTCCTACAGATGCTCCTTTGGGTAGTCTGCAGGGAACACAAGACTCTGCCCAAAGAACCACATCACATGGCACCACTCCAAGAGTGCAAGGTCACAGTCTTTCCAACTGGACATCACCCTCTGGGAAGGTACCTGACTTTCCTCCTTTCCATCCTGGCCCAAATACCCTACAGCCATGTGTGTGGGGCCAAAGCTGGGTCATGCCACAGAAGGGCTGGTTACTTTGGCATCAAGTTGAGCTCCACACAGCCCCAGGACCTCTGCACAGCCTGCCATGTTCCAGACAGACCCACTCAAGCTCACAGATGCTGTTATTATCATCCAGCAGGTGGGTAGGCTTGAGCTGGCAAGGATCCTGAGGTGGAGGCAGTAAAGTGCATGACCAGCACAAAAGTGTATTCACAAAAGATCAGTGAAGAGTACAGAAATAGAGGGTTGATTTGGGGACTGGAGGTTCCTGCAGACACAAAAGGGTGATCCATCCATGTGATTCAAACCAGAAGTGTGTCAGCTTCCATACCTATTAATCCATAATTTGAGGTGTGTACAAAGGATGGATCCAGCCATAAGAATCCACTCTGACAGAAGCTCCAACAGAGCTTCCCACCTCTGGTTCTGGCTGGAAATTGTCACTGGGAGTGGCTTCCTAGCACTGCAGGCAGCATGAGAGGGGGAGTTGGACATGCGGCCCCCACTCTGATAATTACAAAAGAAATACAGTAATATAGCCCATTATTTCCTGAAGTCAGAGGAGGGATGCATTTAGAAGATAAACAGTGAGAATTACTCTGAGTCTCTCTCCTACCTGGTCCCTTCTGCTCAGTGTGGTGGGTCAAATGGCAGGACACTTTCCCTACAAGGATCAAAGGCAAACCAGGGAATTACTTCCTGTACTTCCTGTTGGCTTACTTCCTGTCACACACTTACCTCTACCTGTATATCTTTAACCACTGGAATTGTAGATGTGTTATGTTTTGTAAACATGTTAATGTCAGCATCTGTATATTTTGCTGGTTCTTTTTTTTTTTTTTTATCAGTACCAGGGATCGAACTCACGACTGCCTGCTTACAAGCCAGGCGCTTATGCTGCTGAGCTAAATCCCCAGCCCCTTTTGCTGGTTCTTTTACATTTTAGGAGCCATGGCCTAGCTAGTCCTTGTGGGTGTCATCAACACTGAATCTGCTTCTGACTATGTTGTTATGCTTTGTTCGTATTTTATGTGTCTTTGTGCCCAAATCAAATAGGTTCCTAACAGTGAAAATGTGAAAAAAATTGCATACCTAAAGTTTTGATTGCTATTGCCAAACTGCCTCTTAAAAGATTGCACCACACTGAGAGAACTGTGGTCAACATCTGGCAATAGAAAACTGGTTGCTGAGTGTCTCCCAAAATTTCAAATCTATATTCAGACTGGGACCCAAGACCCAGATATCCAGAAGTGGCATAATGCCCCTGCATTATGGATACTTTCCAAGGTTGTTTCTCTAGAATGGCACGTATTCCAAGCCTCACTGCAACTTTGACTGGGCAGGCGCTGCCCTTACTTCCTGTGCACAGGGCACAAACAAGGCCTAGTGACTTTCTTGAAACCAAGCAATAGATAGTGAAAAAGGCCAGGCTCTGGCTGACTTCTGACACATCACTTCCTCAGGCACCAAACTAAGGGAAGACTGCTACTGAAGCAGTGAACTGAGATTGGTGGGGAGATGAGGAGGGCAGCTGAAGGAGCTGCTGTCTTCAGGTAAGAAGTGAGCCGGGGAGGGGAGAAGTTGTTGAAGTCTGGATGTAGATGTACTTAGGATCTTGATTAGTGTGGGGGTCTGAGAGTCCTGAGAGATGGAAGGGGTTTAACGGTAGGTTTGGGAACTATAGTTGAAGGTCCACAGGCTCCTCACTGAAGCAATAAGCTGCTGAATTTCAATAAGAGCAGGGCATGTAGTCTGGTGCTGGGAACTGGGTTTACAGCCAGGTCCTCCACAAGTGGATAGAGAGCCCTAGGACCCCAGACAAGGGGCAAGCAGGATTATTTTGAGTGATGGCATCTGACCCCACACAGAGTAACAGTCCTGACCCCATGCAGAGTAACAGTCACATCCAAGTCAGGCAAGCTTTTCTGGCATCGCACTTTTGTGTGGGAAAATTGGCTCACTCCCAAATGTGTGTCAGGTAGCTTCCTGTGGAAGAAGACAGCACTGAAACAAGCCTCATACACTTTCCATTTTGGGATGCTCTGAGTGCCCTGAGTCCGGTCTCCCAAGTGCCTTGGGTGGATGGGATGGGTCTGATGATAGATGCTGCGTAGCTAGGCAGGGACTTATTGTCTCTGTCAGATGATTTTTTGCTTCCAGACTTGCTTCATTCAGATCCAGCCTAATCACTGACTTTCAGTTGAAATGTGTCCTTGCACCTGGCCCTAGTCTGTTCTCACCCAGCACCAGAAAGGTCATGCTTGGGGGCAGTGGGCTGCCAGCTGCCTCTTTCCTTGAGAGGCTCTGTAGAAAGCCTTCTGCTGCAGGCTCCAGCATCCTGGAAAGCCCACTGTCTGCTTTCCACCTCTTCTCTGTAGGTGTGAAGGCATCCACTCAAGCCTATCATGATATGTAGTAGCCTTCAACTCTCTCTGTGGCACACACTGGGTTTCAACTTGTGACAATTCTCCTGCCTCAGTCTCCTGAATGTTGGGATTAGAGACATTTGTTACCTTTTCCAGAAAATATCTCTTTTTTTTATCAAGTCACTTAAATGAATGTAAATATGATGTATTACAGACATATACCAATTTAAAAAATAAATGAACAATGAAAAAATTTAAAAATAGTTTGTTTTTGATGTTCCCTCTGTTCTGGTGCACGTTGTCTGTCACAGTCTCTTTATTCGTCCTCCTCGGATTTCTCTGGGTCTTTAGAATCCAAGCGGAAAAATTCTTCAGGTAATTTTATACTCCACTATTTATTAGTCATTGTCCTGTGTGACTTCTCTAACTATAGATCCACTATTGTCTTTAATACCTGACATTGGGTCTTGAACACCTCTTATTTGTGGGGTGAGGCTGTTGGTTCCTCTTAAGCGTTCCTCTGCTTCTTCCACTTTTCCAAAGATGGTGCCTTTCCTTTCCTGGGATACTAATTGGCTTTCCTTTCCCAGGAGACTAGTTGTCTAAGGCGTGGGTGACATAAATTTCTAACTAATGTGACAGCATTAATCTTGATTCTTAGGAGGCACCATTTTCCCTTCAGTCTTAGGCTTAGTAGGATTCCTTCTTGGCTCCTTCTGGCATTTCATAGAATAAAGTTTCTGGAGTACATTTTCGTTGGAGGTGCATGTTGGAAGTCATGACTCTCTGTGGGAATGTTGGTCCTGATTTCTGAGGTTACTTACATTTTGCACTCAAGTCCCTGGTTATTTCAAGAAGATAATGCCCACCCCCTAATCTTCTGACCTGGCTTCCATGTTGACCTCCACTCATATCCCTCTTTTCTGGCTTCTGATGATGTTCTGTCTTTTTTGCCAGCCCAGACGTGCATTCATATATGTTTTTGAGTATTACAACCTTGATTCCAGGGAATTTCAAGATAGGGATCTTCTTATCTTCCAAGAGAGCTCTTTGAATTGCTGGCTATGAATCCTCTGTACTTGATAAATATTGAGCAACAGTGATATCACCTATCAAAATTTAAAATGGCAAGCTTAGCCTTCATGTGAGTGTTGAGACTATACGTCAGCACTGTGCCATATGCTGGACAAAGGACGACCTTGTTCTCAGGGTGAAATGTTTCCAAACAAGCAAAGAATGATGAGTCAGTTCAGTAGTCTCAGGATCTTCAACCCATGAGAAGCTCAGAAGTTGCTTCAAAATAAACAACAAAGGGGTCAATGTCATCCTAGCAGATATGCAGTTTGAGTATGAGTTCAGGAAGTGACTCACACTCACCCATGTATATACTAACTATTATGCTTTGTGTCTAGCTGTTCCACCAAAGCCTCATGCAGGACTTTTCAGAGGTCACTGAGTCTAGTTTGTGGTTGATTTATCACCCAGTGCTGGAATTAAGGCTCTGAGCTATCCCTGCTGTAGGGTGGGTAGCCTGCCTACTACCATAAGGGGCAGAAGGAGTACTGTTTCTCCTTCATTGCTTCTGCTGTATTCCACTGCCATGAACTGTTGCCCCACTGCAGTGTGACACCCTGCCTGGGATACAGCTGTTTATGGACTGAAATATCTACAAACTGTGAACTAAAAAAGGCTTTCCTTCCTTAACTTTGGGCATTGAGTATTTTCTCCCAGCAATGAGAGAGAAGTAACTAAGGCAGTAATTGACTAAGGAGGCCTAAAGGCAGGAATACTCCAGAAGAGTCACTTAGTAATCACTCACCAGCACCTTGGTCAGGAACACCTGGCACATTCCAGACATGAATCCCCATTTTGGACAATATTCAGCGTCAGATGTTTGTGTTGAGAGTGACACTGGACAGAGTTTCAACCTTGAAGCCCTCACCTATCAGGCACAGCACACAGACTGTCATGGTCAGGGAGTCCCAGGTGCTCAGCAGGAGTAATGGGGAGGAGAAGTCATGGGTTAGGAGCAGCTGTGTGGCTTGAGAATGTAGGTTAGGTCCTCCTGTCCTCAGGGTTCCTATAACCTGAAAATTGATATTGCAGGAGGAGTGGCAAAAATAGTGATGATGATGGTGTTATAATGGTGGGGAAACTTGGTATCAAACTGAGAGGAAGATGCTTTACACCAAGGAGGGGGAAGACAAACTGTTTATTACTCCAGTGGTTTTGCAGGAAGACCAGTTCCAAATCACTAGCACCAGGTCAGATTTGGCTTTAGTTTATGTAGGGTTTGCAAGCAGGAAGTACATAAGCTGATAGCAGATTATTGCATAATTGGTTACATGAAGCAAGTTGTACGTTGTCAGGAAGATTTGTAATAGGCAGATTTACTTAAAAAGAATCATCATAAGGCAGGAAATTTCTGAGATAGAGCACTGAGTGGACCAGGTAGAGTTAAATGTGTCACTGACTGGGCCAGTCTGGCCTTGGTAGGAAATCCTTGAAACATGTTAGAAAAACAGGATGTATTTTTAGGTGAGGAAGCACAGACATTGCCACTGAACTCGGGTCAGGTTGACCTGGTGGTCTGTGAGAAGCAGCTGGACCCAGACAGTCAAGGCTGGCTGAAATTTGCAGTCTAACTATGACAGGTAAGATGAGCATATCCTGTCTCAATATACAACAGGATGCTAATAGATTTTTAAATTTCTCCTAATTTTATTACATTTAAATTTCTATTATAATAAAGCAGGAATGAGTAAATTATCCAGCATTTATGTTACAAATTTGACATAAATCAAATGTAAATGAGATCATTTTATTGATAACCAAGTGGATGTCTAGCAAAGTTATGACACTTATCTCAGGTTATAGGAGAAAAAGTGGTAAAATAAAACTCTGAGTAACTCCTTTCTGGGCCCCTTCACATCTATCCTCAGCTCTACACACACACACACACA
>PVJX010052202.1:0-10043 GCA_004027295.1 Dolichotis patagonum | reverse complement strand
ATTGGAGGTATTTTAAACTGCTATAAATAGCACTACTATGAACAGTCATACATAAGTCTTGTGTTGGGTGAGTACCTCGAAGTGGAATTGTGACATCTGGAAGGCACATGTCCAAAGCTTTTATAAAACTGTTTCCCAGAATAGCTGTACCATCTCCATCCCCATTAGTAATCAATGACGGTTTCCGTTTCTCCACATTTTTACCAACGCTCGATATTGCCAATCTTTTGCAGTACAGCTGCTACCATGAGTATGTCGATTTTAATTTGCAGTTCTCTAATAACATTTTAAGATGTTCCTTGACTTTTTTTCCTTATTTTGTTTGGCTATGATGAGTCCTCCTTCAACTTTTGCCTCAACAGCTCATGTTTTCTTTAAAAGACAGGAGAGCGTCGGTGTATTTCTGCTTCTTGCTGGAAATTAGTCTCAAAATTATGCTATTTTTGCTTTTTTTTATTTTCTATTTTATCTTCCAGAGTCACTTCATAATTTCTATATCATATTCCATTCTGTCTTGTTTTGCTATGTTTCTTCACCCTTGGATTATGATAGGTTTCATCTGGAGTGTTAGTTACCCTCAAGTGGTCTGGCTAATTTCTCCCTGATCTCTTCTCTGATAGCCCAGCCATACTGCATTTTTCTTAAATTTTAAAATGAAAGAAATGTGTAGCCTGAGGAAAGGACCTGGGACTTGAGAAAATCTCAGTAATTATCTTTTGGTAGTCATTCCTTTGTTGAAAATTCACATCCACCTTTCCCTGCTTGATTCTCTATTCTTTACATTCAGGAAGACCAAAGGATTCTTTCTAATAGCATTGCCCATCATTTGGAGACTACCTCCTCTCATTAGTAAGAAGCTATGTCAAGCAAAATCCCTGATACCTCCTGACTTCCTATTTGTTATGACCCTAAAACTCTTTCAGCCCCATCAAATTCAAATGTTATTGATCTGTGGTAAAGAAAGGAGCCCCAGCCCCTCATGACTGATTCTTCTTTTCTCCATGAAATTTATTCATCTTACCAAAATTTTCACTTTAGGCACCTTCTGTACTTTTCACCCAAAGATTCAGGTAGTTTTGTATGTGTCCCCTTTCATGTAATAACACAGATGCTGCTGCACACAGGTACACACACACACACACACACATAACATGCACAGGGTTGAACACATTTTCATTAAAGTTAAGAATATGATAAAATCACAATTCATTTTCATTCTTCTAGAAAGTCAATGCAATTACTAGGAAGGAAAACATAACCACTGTTTTATTGATAATAATATGATAACATATTGTGTGTGATAAGTCTAGTTGACGAATACAAGAAAATCAATGGTAAAACTCCAGAACTGATAAAAGAGTTCACTGTGATCACAATTTAAAGTTGAGAGGGTTACACTCTTTAAACTGAATAGTTTCTACCTTTTGAATATGTGAAATGGTAACAGTGTGTAACTGTATGTGTAGACAAGAATAGCAAAATGTCAACCAGGATTACCTTTTAGGATATAAGATTACAAACGTTGTCCCTTCTCATATGTATTTTCTTGATATGACAGTTTATTGCTATATACTTTCCTCTGAAGACTGCTTTCATTGCATCCCACAGATTATAATAGGTTGTTTCCGCATTTTCATTGAATTGTAGGTATTGCTTTATTTCTTTTTTAATTTCATCTGTAGCCCACTGGTTGTTCAGAAGGTTGTTATTTAATTTCCATGTATTATGACAGTTTTACTATTTCTTTTGCCATAAATTTCCAGTTTCAGTGCACTATGATCAGATAGTATGCATGGGATAATTTCAATACCCGTGCATTTACTTAAGAATGTTTTATGGGATAATATATGGTCTAATTTGGAGAATGTCCCATGCACAGCTGAGAAGAATGTGTCTTCTGATGTGGTTGGGTGGAGTACTCTGTAAACATCTACTAAGTCCAGTTGCTCACAGGTATGATTCAGTTCTATTATTTCTTTGCTGACTTTTTGTCGAGTTGAGCTATCTCTTTGTGACAATGGGCTGTTACGGTCCCCTGTAACAATTGTGTTCTCATGTATTTGGTTTTTCATGGCCTTTAGTATCTGTGTTATATAGTTGGGTGTTCCTATGTTTGGTGCATACATATTTATAATTATTAGTTCTTCCTCTTGAATTTTTCCACTTAGGAGTATGTAGTGACCTTCTTTGTCTCGTTTAATCATTTTAGGTTTGAAGTTCAGATTGTCTGCAAATAGAATAGTTACCCCTGCTTATTTCTGGGTTCCTGTTGCATGGAATACTGTTTTCCATCCTTTGACTTTTAATCTGTGAGTTTCTTTTTGAGTCAGATGCGTTTCTTGTATACAGCATATTGTGGGATCCTGTTTCTTGCTCCATTCTGTCGACCTGTTTCTTTTGATAGGTGAATTGCCTATTTACATTTATGGATATCACTGATATGTACTGGCTTGAGTTTGCCATGTTGTGTTCCTGTTGTTAGTTTCCTGCCTTTCTCCCTTGTTTATTTTCTTGTCCAGTCTGGTGATTTCTTTCTGTTGTTGTTCTGGAGATTGTGGTCATTTTTATCTCCATCTAGAATGTCCTTCAGCACTCCTTCTAAGGTTGGTTTGGTGGATATGAATTTCTTCAGTTGTTCTTTGTCATGGAAGTATGCTGTTTCTCCATTAAATTTGAAAGACAGTTTTGCTGGGTACGTCAGTCTGGGTTGAAAGTTGTTTTCTTTTAGGCTTGAAATACTTCACTGCAAGCTCGTCTTAACCTGAAGGTTTGTGCTGAGAAGTCTGCTGTGATTCTAATAGGCTTTCCTTGATAGGTGAGTTGTGTCTTTTCTTTAACAGCTTTTAGTATTCTGTTTTTATGCTGTATATCTGAGATCTTAATTATTATATGTCTGGGTGTAGATTTATGTTGGTTATAACTGTGTGGCGTTCTATATGCCTCACTTATTTGCATATCAGATTCCCCCCCCATGTTTGGGAAATTTTCTGCCATTATTTCTGTGAACAGCTTAGCTATATCCTTTGCATTGTCTCCTGCCTCCTCACTAATGCCTATTACTCTAACATTGTTTCTCCTGGCATCATCTTGTAGCTGTTGGATTATCATTTCATGCTGCTTTGTTGTTTTTATAAGTTCTACCCTTTCAAGAGCGCTATCTGCAATCCTGTCCTATAGGTCCGAGATTCTATCCTCAGCTTCATTTAAGTGGCTTTGCAGGCTTTCAATGCAATTTTTTGCTTCTTTCATATCTCTTCCAATTTGTTTCATAGATTCTGCTTGTTTTCTGCATTGCTCATTCAAAGTTTCAATCTATTTCCCATGCTTTTGTAGTTTCTTATCTATTTCTTCTCTAGCTATGTTGAGCAGCTCATTTACTAAGATTGTTATTTTATCTTTACATAAGACATTATTTTTAATTTGAGTTCCTCCATAGCCTTGTAGATTTGTTTCTTTACTTCATTTGCTATCTTTTCAGAGATTTCTGGTATATGAATTTTAGGGTCCTCTCTTTCATTATCACCTGCACTTGCCCCTGATGGACTAGATGTTCGGGATTCCATTTTGCCTTTTCGTTTAGTCATTTTCACCTTTTAGGTAAATTTCTGGTCTTTCTATTCCAACAGTCACAGCTTTCTGCAGTGTGTGTTTCAGGGTTCTACTGTGTGGTTGATGTTTTTCAAATTGCTGTGTATCACCATGAAGAGGAGATCCAGTCTCCTGAATTCCTCCTACTATGCCTGTTGGGTGAGTCCTATATTCTTTCTGGGCTATCTAGCCAGAAGTATTGATATAGGACAACTCTTAGTTCCTGCTGTTGTTATATCTTCAGGTTGTGGCAGGTCACCAGGTCTCCCAGGCTATAGTGTTTTTGTCAGCTGAGGTACTACTGTGTCACTGGGGGTCTCACAAGTTCTTTTAATTTCCTCTAAATTTGGGCCAGGCAATATTGGCACATTCCTCAACCTGTCTGATGTCCTCTGTGTGGGAGGGGGTTACCCATTCTCTTGCCAGGTTCGCCAAGGTCTTACACTTGGAGGGAGTTTCACTTCCATCCCTATTTACCCGCTGCAGACCTCTATTTTAGGGGCAAACTCACCACACTTGACTGGAGCCTGATGAGGTCTTCTGTTTGGGTGAGAGGTTCCTGAGCCTCTCATCAAGCCAGCACAGTAGTCCACTGTAGTCCAATGTTCCTGGTGGAAAGGCGGGTCCAGCAGTGGCAGTCCAGGCACCTCAGGCCCTCTGCCACTGGTCTCCGTGATGCTCCCTGTGGGCCCTCATATATATTTTCCAAATTCTCTACAATAGACATGTATTGTTTTTACCAAAAACGTAAGTTTTTAAGAGATAAAATGGCAATGACTGCTGAAGTGGCCAGCTATATTAGTCACTTCTCTCTTATGCTTCACCTTACTATTTAGGAGTACACTAAGAAAGACCTTCTTGAAATAATGATTTATTTTAGCTAGATTAGTCATTTTTCTGATAAGTTCCTTAACAAAGAATATCTAAAAGCTAAATCTAACCAAGCACAGGGAAAAGCTGGCAATGAAAATAAGAGCAAAGGAATAAAATCCTTCACAAAGACCTTAAAGTTGGTGCATAGTAGATAGGGTTTAATAACAGAGAACAACTTCAATACAGAATGCATATGAATGTCAAGTTAGAGTGAGGTGTAAATATGATCAGAAGCTCTGTGTTCTCTCTGTCTTAGATTCTTGCTCACCTGTGCCTAAATAGCATTGGAAAATGCTGAACATCCTCAAAAAAACTAGAAGAAAGAAGTACATAGCATCTAAACACAAAGAAAGGATAAATATTTCAAGAGAAGAAAATGATTACTCTGTGGTCATTCAACACTGTACACAAGTATCTAAATATCACATTGTACTTCATAAATATGCATGGTGTTTACACATTAGTTAAAAACAACCTTTTAAAGATAAAACAGGTTCCATTCCTTTCTTTGTGCTATAACTTCAGTGTACTTAGTGTACTTTTCTACTGCAAAAAGTCTGCATGCCCTTTCATACCTAACGGCTTTGTTCTGTGTGTCTGCATTTTGTTGAAATTCTGTGAGCTTTTCAAAAGTAGGAACTGTATCTAATTCACTTTTGGTTTTTCCTTCAGGCCTATCACAGTTCCTGGCACTTTGTGTGTTCTTTGGAAAAAATTTTAAATATATTAGTTACTTAGCTGATGCAGGCACAATTATGATCAGTGTTTCTATCACTTTTCACAACAGGTAAGCAAGCTATGACACTACTAAAATCTACCAACACTGAAAGTTTGATCCATTGGATAAGTCTTCAAGTTGAAAAAAATACATTTTATGCAGACTTATGTTTTTTCCATGCTTTGGTTTTACCTGTTACACATACACAAAATCAATTCTGACCCAGTCAGATAAGACAGTTTGAGTGTTATTCTGCTGGGAGTGACTTTATACAACAGCCCCAGACTAATGATTGAAAGTAATAAAAAAGCCAATGGATAATGGCAAATAAAAGCCAAAAGACAACTTGGATTTTATGAGACTGAAATTCATTAAATAGAGTATGTAACCAGAGGTGCAAAACATGCTCTTAACATAGTTCATGCATGATTATCAGACTGTGCAACAATTTTCTAAACAAAGACATGCTGTTCAACACAAATAAAAATATAATAGTACACTTAATGACTTTGGGTAACAGTTTACCCATATCAAACACAAACTGGATTGAGGCAGGTGGTGTAGTTCAGTGGAAAAGCACTTGACTAGAAATGTACTTCCAGCTCTAAATAAATAGAAAAATTGTAAGTATTAGAGATAATTCAAGATTGGGAGTGAAACACCAGAAATTTCTACTTTCCCCCTTATCAGTTATGTAGTCTTGGCTGAAAAATCACACTTACTGAACTTCTGTGCCATCTACTATATCTATCACGTGAGATTATTGGGAGAATCAAGAAACAAACACCATGAAGTGATTATAAAATATAAAAGAATAATAAATTTCCACTGGCAAATGTAAACAGAACTTTGAGCTCAAAAGTGATGAGCTTCCATTTCTCCCTGATTCTCTGTCCCTTTTCAACTTCCCTGATGGCTAATGGTGTTGAACATTTTTTCATTACTTTTTGACCATTTATACTACTTATTTTGAATAGCACTTCTTCAATACCTTTGCCAATTTATGCATGTACAAATATGCCAAACAAAATCCACTATTATGTATGACAAATATGCACTAGTAAGTAAATGCTACACTGTCAATAATAAAAATAAATACATATAGGTCTGCATAAATAAGTAATTAACAAAAATTATGAAATGAAATGAAAACACTATCTTTTTTAAAATAATTTTTGAAGGGAACAAAGAAATTCTTGTTTTGATTTAATGACATCAGATTCCCCGCTTTACTACAAGAAAAAACATACAATGAATACAAATGCACAATAGCCTAATGATTATTATCAGAGAAAATCTGAAGCAAAAATAAAAACAAATTTCCAAGTCTAAATCCTTTCAAACCCTTCTCCACTGTTGGTGGGAGACTATGACTGGTACAACCACTATGGACAACAGTGTGGAGATAACTCAGAAAACTAGGACTAAAAAGAAAGAAGAAAAAATATAAGGAGGAAAAAGATAGATAATTATAGTGCTAATTTCTGTTAGTTCATCAAAAAGAATGGTTTGTACTTTCAATGTTTGATCATTTTTTCATGCCTAAATCTTATAATCTGAGCAACTGCTTTGAAAATAACAATATGCAATATATTAACCATTGTTACTCTCTTATGTTGTTTTTTTTTAATTTTAAAAGACCTAAAATTAAGCACAACAACAGAACAAAACGGGACATAAGAAAGCATAAATTTCAAAGCTAGACAACCAGAGATCTTAACTATCTATCATATTGTCTTTTGTTTTCTTCCAAATGGTTGTCCATATCTTCGCATATGGAGAGTTCATGCAAAAAACATAGCCAACCTCTCACAAGATGTCCAGTTCACTGGATCCACTTGCCAAGCAGGGGGTGGGGTGTGGGGGTGGGGGACAGGACTAGATAACATGAAATGTTTGATTGTCAGCCAGTGCGCCAGCAGGCTTACAGCCGCTCACCAAAGAGGGGAGTATCTGCTTGTTCTCCCGGCACCCTAGGTTCCCGCATGGGGCAGGTTCCAAGATACGTATTATGTTGTTATGAAATTCTGTACTATAGCTTTTGTTCTTGTTTGTTTGTTTAAAAAAAAAAGTATAGAAGCCAAACCAAGCCAACCAAAAAAAAAAAAAAAAAAAAAACTCTAGGCCTATAGGTCCCATTTAACACAAATATTCTCCTTTGCGGTATCTTCTAGAAAACATTAAGAGCATCATACTACAGTGATATATACAAACCCATATTTATAGTAGCACAGTTTGCAATAACAAAATTTTGGAAGCCCCAAATGCCCATCAACTGATGAATGGATAAAGATGTATTTTTGATACAATGAAGTATAACTCAGACATAAAGAAGGATAAGGTTGAAACATTTCTAGCTAAATGGAGGCACCTAGAGACCATACTCCTAAGTAAAATAAATTGACACACATATGCAAATACTGCATTGTTTCTCTGGTATGAGAAACCAAAAGTGTAAATAAGGATCAAAATATATAAAAGATATTATGAAATAGGAATAAAACATTCAAATGGGAAGAGGAATAGAGAGGGCAGTGGGGAAAGGAAGGAAGGGAAAAGACATAATGAGAAAAGAAGAGAAATAAGGAAGCAAAGCTTTTGTAAACAAGGAGAGGAAGAGGAGTTAAAGGGAGGATATGGGAATGGGAAAAAAGAATCAAGTTACATCATGAACAGGTAAAAATTCCCTATGATGAGTGTGGTCATTATGTATACCTAAAATGTACCAATAAAATTAATTTCTTTCACATACATTATTATAAATTGGAAAATAACTTACTTTAAAGGACTGTCCTCAGATCTAAAAACTGAAAACTAAAAGTTATGATGATAAAATAAATGTGATGATTAAATTTTAATCTAAGTTAACTGTGATGAAAGTAAGTTTGGTCTTGACTTTGTGGATGTAAGAGATTTATAATGTTTTGTCTATTATTTTCTCTGTAGCACAAAAGTACTACATGAGGCATGAGGAAAAAGCTGTAGGATAGTCATCTTGCAATGCACATTCAGAATTTTCATTGAGGTTTTAAAATGTGGTATGGTGAAGATCTAAGAGAGTAAATGAAAATGAATTTCCCTGGTGAGCCACTGTCTACCCGTACCTTGCCATGTTCCATGAGCTCTATTACATAGGCGCAATCACTGGCAAGAATCCTTCTCTTACAGAAAATGCAGCACCTTGGTTAGAAGTATAGGTTTTAAAATCAGATGCCAGAACTGGACTCCTAATTCTTGCATGCAAACTTGGCAAGATTTTCCCCTTGCCAAACTTCAGTTTCTTCTCCTGTAAAGTAGGACTCCTCCTCTGTATTGGTTTCTTTTTGCTGTTTTAGCAAATTACCATAAATTAGTGGCTTAAAATAGCGTGACTTTATTACATTATAATCTTGAAAGTTAGAAGTTTAAAGACGGTCTCACTGGGCTAACACCAAGATGTAGGTGGCATTAGATCCTTCTGTAAGCTCTGGGGCAGGATTTGTATCTCTTTTGTACTTGTGGTACCTAGATTTCTTTAACTTCATCTGAAAGTCTTTTTAAAGGAGTTACAGATGAGACATTAGCATAAGTAAAAGCATTGAAAACAGTTCCTGGAACATAGAAAATATCACATAACTGTTAGCTATAACATTGTTGTGACTATTACTATTATCAACATTTAGTCTGGTGTTAGCCACTTAGGTAGTAGAAATCTGCAAGGAGAGAAGACATAAAATTCTAAAATAAATTTCTCTAATCATTGCTGAGTTTGTTCTCAGAAAAAAACAGGCAGAACCATGGCCATTGCCATCTTTTAAATAAGTGACACATAAAGTTGACAACATTCCAGGCCAAGTGAAGAAAAGGCCATTGATTCTTCACTCAGCCAAACACATAAAAATTGATGCTGCATGATACCAACTTTTAAAAAACTAATTTGTGCCTAATGGATCATTTCTTCAAATTTTATTTATCCTGTAGTTCTTTTTAACTTGACTGTGAATGCTCTCAGGATAAAATGGAAAGTATTCATAGAGCACCTACTACACAATACTACTATGCTGGAAATGTTGCCGGAGGCATGTCAGGGCATGCTGAGAAGGCTCTGTTGCTGTCCTCAGTTTACAGGTGCATACTGTAGTACAGAGGGGGAACAGTTTGCTCATAATCCTATGGCTTAGTGAATAACCACACCAGTTTCCTAATGTAGGACTGTGTGGTTGGTTTGAGTCCAGTGACCACACTCTTCACACGACCCGCCTGTCTTCATAAAACCCTGAATGTGTGTATAGAAATTCAGCTCTCTGAATCCCTCCTAGAAAAAGAAAAGAGCAGTGAGTTTGGGGGAGCCAAAGCAGCTAGGACTTGTCTGCACCTGCAAAACAGAAGAGAAAGATGACACAGGAATAGGTCAGGGGCTCTAAATCTAGCACGAGAGACACTTGGGACCCAGAAATCTTTTGTTGTGAGCATTGAGAACTTTGGTCAGCATTCTTGGCCTTCCTCATTTCCCAGATACCAGTAGCACCAGGCCCCACCAGTTGCTACAACCAAAAATATCCTTAGACTTTGCCAATTGCTCACCGGAAAAAAAAATCACTGCCAGTTGAGAAACCTGCCCCAGAGCGAACATTCTGCAACTCTGAAAGCTTCACCACAAGAAAGGAATACAGCTGCTGAATATAAACAAGCTGGGTCAGCGTTAGTCTGAGACCCATTAAGAACTGAATCCACAGTGGAAATCAGAAGCCTTAGTTCTCTCCTGACCTCGCTGAGAGACGGTCACCTGAGAGGCCCAAAGCTAAGCGGTGAGTACCAAAGTGTGCCTGATCCACACAGAAACCTATGCTTTCTTTTTTAGACAAATTAATGCTACTAATCCTGA
>PVJX010052201.1:0-10030 GCA_004027295.1 Dolichotis patagonum | reverse complement strand
TAGGACCATGGCTTTCTAGTAGTAGACAGAGAATTTTGAAGTTAGTAGCTGATACGGTCACAATATGTGCTCTCAAAATTCTTAGGTTGAAACTTAATCACCAATGTGATAGCATTAAGAGGCAGGCCTGCTGGATGCATTGGTGCATGCCTGTAAACCCAGCACTGGGTGGCTGAGCTGGAAGGATGGTGAGTTCAAGCCCAGCATAGGCAACTTAGTGAGAGCTTGTCTCAAAGTGCAAAATAAAACAGGCTAGAGATGTAGTTCTGGGTTCAAGACCCAGTGATGGGAGAAAAAAGTGGTAGAAAAAGGTAGGATTCAAGGAGGTGCATGCCAAAGGAGCTTTTTGCCTCCTTCAACCCTTCCACCACATAAGGATATAACAAGATAGTTCCGTCTCTGATACCAAAAACAAGGCTTTAGAAAAAGCAAGTCTTCTAGCTCTTTGATCTTTAACTTCTTAGTCTTCAGCAACATAAGAAATAAATTCTATTGTCTGTAAATTACCCTGACTTAGGTATTCTGTTATGCTGCAGGAATGGACCAATACAGTGGTATACAGCTGCATATAACTGGCTACTGGCTTGAGTTTTGTTTTATAAGTTCTTTGGTTGGCTTTCAGCTCTTGTGACTACTGCAACACAGTCAGGTTACCTTTATCCTCAGAAACTACCCCAAGCAGTTCTTATGGCAGCTCGTGCTTCCTTGGCCAAACTGAGTGTCCGTTTCATAATCAGTGACACATAGATGAGTGGTGTTATGGTTTGTATTTTAAATATCATCCAAAGGCTCATGAGTTAAAGACTTGGTCACTAACCTATGGCACTACTGGAAGAAATCACTACTTGATAAGTTACATACTGTCATCTTGGAAATAGTTGCTCAAGTTACAAAATTAAAGCATACAAAGTAGACATTCAAACAGTGAGACTATTAACAGTTCTGCTCAACAATCTAACAAAAACAGTAGTATGGTCATTCATCTTACACATTTAAACATACATGCAGTTATATCCTTTAGAGCACTTTCTTTTGCTCTCTTTTTTACAGTAGCAATTATGCATTTGCGGTTTTATTGCTCCTACAGTTCTTATTACTTTTTACACTAGAGAGACAATGTGATATTTATAAATATGATTCTTTTTTTCTCTTCTTCTTCTCTTTAAAGAGAAAAAAGAGAAAAAACCCAAACAAAAGAGAAAAAGGGTGGCTACAATACGGAATTCCAAAGGGACAAAATAAAAGAACGGCAATCTTGCTTTTCTTTTCATCCACCAAGAGATGAGCACTTTCCTCCACCCCATACACACTCCCTCCATGATGCACTGCACTGCCACAGACTCAAAATAATGTTCCCAGGAAACCATGAGCTCAAACTTCTGAGGCTGACAAATCTTCCTTATGTTTTTGTTGATTAGCTCAGGCTTTTTGTCCTAGTGACAGAAATCTAACACAAGTGACTTTAGTCAATAATGTTGGTCTTAAATCAATAATGGGGACTCAAAGAACAAGATGTGGCAACTTGCTTTTGAACAACACAAACATGGTGCAAACATGTTGGAAGTTGGATTGAAAACTTCTTAGAAATTATGAAGCAAAACAGTATTTGTTGGCTGGAAGAATAACACTCATTTTGTCAAAACGCCAAATACATGAGTCTTTCAGACCCATGCATATGATGAATTATTAATTTAAAGTTGATGAGTTTTATCATATTAACTAATTAGTACTTAACAGGAAAATATATCACAAAATAATGTATCAAATTTTTAATTTTTTAAATTTTTATTTTTTATAAACAAGCATCAAAATTTTTCAATATTGACTGTTTTCTGGTATAGAAAGTCTAAAGAAGAATGACCCAAATATTCTTACATAATCAATAGCACTTTACAAGAAAAATAATCTTGACTTCAATTATCACATCTATCACAGTCTGTACCAACAACAGCAAGTTCCATATACACATAGCTTACACTGACACCATGTGTTTTGCTTTCCTGACCTTTTTGTGGATGTATTTGACATCTCACTGCTCTTGATGTTTTATCAGGAAGTTCTTATTATATTACAGTGTAAAATATCAATGGAATAAAGTATTGAATTCTTATATTATACAATGGAATAAAGTATTAAATTCTTCATATGTATTCTGTGTTTAGAAGAGACCAATATTTTCACATCAGCTGTGCACTTGCATATAAAATCTAAAAGATAACATCAGAAATAAATTTCTATATAAACTACTGTTGGGACCACAAATTCACAATGGCTAATTTTGAGTACTACCTTAAGGAATAAAATGGAGGCTTGGGATTATCAATACCAACTATCTGAGATTTCCCATTAACTCTCCCACCAAGACTAAAACTAAAACCACCAAGTTTAAAAAAAAAACTGCATAGCAAGATCCTTCCTAGCATAAAATCATCTCCACCCTCTTGTGCCATCCCAGGATTATACTTGCCATTTGAGTGGTAGACCTCTGAGTGTTCTGCCAAATTCAAATATTTCACTATCACTGCATACACTCGATAAATAGTGGCTGTCTTGGAGTATCACTCTCTTGGCCCATCTGGAGACACTGACTTCTTAGTCACTCATCATGCATTACTAAATTTGTCTCTTTTTTATTTTATCCTCTTGCTGTACCCTTAACACAGGCAATCAGCACTTTTGGTCAGGTCCCCAATAAACTATAATAAAAATACCAATAGAACCCTACCACAAAAATAAGCTTTGCTTCAACTTTCACAGTCAAGACAACTTTCTTACATGACAATTGCTTGTTCCATGCACAAATATCACTTACACTGATAGCACATACATTTTGTTTTCCTGTTCATTCTTGTAGGACACAGTTGACATCTTGTTTTCCTGTAGTCATAGTAGGTATTTGTGATGCTGCACCTGCCTGTTTACCTGTGAGCTTGTGGTGTACTCCACAATTTTTTGTGTAATTCCTTGGGCAGACACATTTTGGTTTTTCTCTGATGTAAATATATCTGATGAGCTCCAGCCCCAATTTTCTAAAAAATTTCTCAGTGATATTTTGCACTTGTTATTTTCTTTGTAAACTATAAAACTATTTATGCCACACATGTTTAGGGTTGAGTAAAACACAACCACCTGTTTTTCAAGTGACATCATAGTTGCTGCATAACTCATTAATATTTACTCCACCTATGGTTTTGTCATAAAAAGTTTCCATATCAGGCTTCCATTTTGTCAAGGTTTCCCTATCAATATTCCCCTCATGGTGAAATATTGATATCAGCAGTAACAGTTTTTCTTTGACATATACGGGAATAATGTCTTATCTTCCTGAAATCCAAAGATTGTACTATACAATTCTCTGTTTTGAAATTACAAAATTTCATTTGGAATTTTGGCTTAGTTCTCCCTCTGGTCACTTGCGCTGTGTTAGCAAATGTAACATTAAACCAATTGTTGAGTGTCACATTCTGCTTAGTTTGAAAGATGGGAGCAACAATCTATTCACAACATCATTCAGTTTATTGCTATATTAATAAGGACTTGATGGTTGAGTTCCAGGATAAATGCCTAAAATGAAAGCATAGTAAGTCTTTGCATCTACAAAGGCATAACTTTTTATGTGATATGTTGACCCATTGCTTTTCCAAATGTCTTTTATATTCCTTCAAACACCATGAGAAGGAATATAAAAATACAACAGACCTACGAATTCTTTCAGTTCAGCTAGTCAGGTGTCATAATACATTTTTTAATATGGCTATTGGCATGTACAGCAAATTTTACTTGCATTTCAGTCTTTGTATATTTCACAACATCTTCTAGCATTTTGTCTATTACAATTTCCAACACTGAACAACAGTGCTAGTATTTTGTCCAATACATTTCACCCCTGCCAAGACCCTCACTATATTTTAGGACCTAGTTCTAACATTGGACCACTCCATTTGGTTGCATGCATTTAGCAACATTTCAACTAGTCAACTAGTCAAATATGTCCCCATATTGCTGTTTTCTTTGTCATCTGAATCCAAAAAAATCTACATTCCATGTCTCTGCCCCATTTCACTGTCACAGGAACTCTGGCTCCCATGGACAAAGTCAAAATCCTTATATCATTATCATTGCCATTACACTTACACCATTCCTCTGTTACAGAAACATGTGTTTACCATGAATAATAATAATAATAGTCATCATCCATGTATGAGTAATCTGGTGGTTCACTTTTGTTCTCCAGAACTTGCAAATCCAGTCTTTTGCACATCATTCTAGTGAACTGGGCTACTTCTACCAGAAAAATCAGAAGAAAACTTTAACAAATCCTGTTAGTGGTGTGGGTCTATTGGATCCTCTTTGTTGTTGAGGTAAACATTTACAAAACCAATTAAACAACATAATGTGAGTTAAAAAAAACTCATCTTGACAGTTTTGCACACATGCACACACCTTGCTGCTCATCATACCAAGTGAGCAAACATGTAGTTAACTTCCTGTATCCCTCAGGGAAACGTACTGAGATGCTTACCCAGATACTGGTGTGATAAAGTACAGATTTACAGTAAAAATGTAAGGAATGGATATACTGAACCCATGTTACTAAATGCACTACAGCTTAATTCCACTTCAGAAGATTAGCTATGTTCTAGTTTTACATTGTTGGAAAACCATAGTATAAAAATAAATATCTGATATCCAAAAAAATACTATTATAGGCCTGATAGCAGAGCCTCCATAAAAGACAGGTTTCACAGGTTCAATAACTCTATGGAACAAGATGGGGCACAGATTGAAAATACCCTCTTGAAGTCAACATCGAAACTTATTTTGTCACTAGACAGAACCTACAGATTCACTAGAGAGTGTCAGAACATAGAATTCACAGGAATATGGAAATTAAGAAGTTTTGATAGTACACTGAAAGGTTCTCATTATCCTGGAAAAAATAAAACACACCCCAGGTAAAACTTAGTAAGTAATGCTGCCAGCATTACAATTTTCAAGCCCAATGAGAAGACTAAAGGTTACTACCATTGCTTTCTAAGGTCCAATAAAATATGCATAGGTATTATTTATACCAGATATAGTAAATCACTGATGCCAAGATTAACTTCTTGAAAATGGATTTTACTCAATTGAATTTTAACTTATTAGTCATGGATGCTGAATAGTTGGTTCCACTGGCATTCTGGTAAAACTGAATCTTCTTTTCATTCTTTCACCCTCTGATTACCATGCCAGATACCTTAATCTCATATCTCCATTAATGCATCCTGTGTTTCCGGTTGGTTTTGCAATGAAATCAATGGAGAATTTGGGGAAAGATAGGATGAAGTTGAAATTTTAACTCCAAAGTTTTCTACCTGCCCTTGTTAGGATAGTCCCATTATGTTGCCATGTTCTCATAGGATTCCAATTTTTCTCTGCTTTTTTCCTTCCGGCTGAAGGGCGACAATCCCCATGACCAGCCTCAGAGGTCTATACATGCTCTGTGGCCTCTCCATATTTCTATACCTGTTTTAAAACTTTCCTCAATTACCCCTAAAAGAAGTGTGCTGCCTGTTTCCCCCAAGGGCCATGGCCAATAAAGACACTATTGTGTTTCTGGCATCATCCTTTGAAAACACTAAGTACAAGCTTTAAGGGAACATAATTTTGTCTGGGATAATTGTTTCTTCAGGATTTAGCATTTACCTGAGTGCTATGCCTTATATCTAGATGCTCCCCTACAAAGTCTCATGAGCTCATAGATAGGGCTTTCAGAACTGACCGTCTCATGGGTGTTCAATACTGGGTTAGCCCACTGATGAGTTTAGCATAGTTCTACGCATGATGGACTTACTTAAGAGGGAATAATCCACCTTGGGTGTGGTTAGCATCAACAATAGTCTTGTAGCCAGAATGGAATAAAAAGAGAAACAAGAAGGAAGTCTCATCTGTTTGTTTGGTTTGGTTTGTTTTTTTTTTTCCTTGTTTGTTTGTGAGGAGCTTCAGTCCTCACCACCTTTGGAGATCTATCTCCAGGGATCCCATGTGCAGACTCTTCACTCTTCCAGTGCAGACTTTTCAGCCTTTCAACACATACCGTTTGACTTCCCAACAAAGACACCAATGGTACTCTGCAGTGAACTCCAGGTCTTCCACTATTTGCTGGATCATTCAGCTCTTCAGCACACAAACAAACCTACTCTGTAAATCATATATCATATATATACACATGTATGTGTATAACTTCAGTGAACTCTAACTGATACACCACAGTAAGGAACCAGAATCATAAAAATCTTACATATCTGGTTGACTCCCTTTGAATCTTTTCTTAAAATAAAGTTTATTGGAGATTTTGTTCAGAATTTTTAAAAATTTTTCTGAGACTGTGAAGAAATTTTACTAATTCACTGAAAAATATCACAGGCTACAACTGCTAAATTGGAAAGAAGTCTACTCAGATACACACACACACACACACACACACACACACACACACATCCTTCAAGTGATACCAAGCATAAGAATTTGAGGTTCATTTAAAACTTCAGTATCTTTGAATTTTAACTAATACAACAAAAACAAACTGATAATTGATTTTAATTCTTTTGGGTGCTTAACTTGAGAAAACATAGATCTTTGATTATTACTTTTTCCCTAGGAACTTTGTGAGAGTGATTTGATGGTTAATCTCATATATCCACTACCTACACTAAGGAATGCCCACATGGCTGGTAAAACACTACATCTAGGTGTCTCTGCAAGATGCCAGTAAGTGAATTCAGCAGATCGACCAAAGAAGATCCAGCCTCACCAGTATGGATGGTGTCATTTAATCTGTTGAGGACTGTCAGAACAAAAGAGTAGAGAAAAAGTGCAAATGTGCTGTCTCTTCTGGAGCTGAGATGTCCATATTCTCCTTCCCTGGGATATCAGTGTTGTTGGTCCTCAAGCTTTCAGAGTCTACAAGTCATACCCCTGCTCTGACCTCAGCTCCTCAGGCCTTCCCTCCCTGGTTGTCCAGCTTGCTGATGAGCATCTATTGTGACTCATCAGCCTCAAAAATATGTGAACCAATTCCAAATCTTCTGCGAGAGACACAGAGACAGGGAAACAGAGACAAGGATTCCCATTGGTTCCCTTTTTCTGAAGAACCGACACTAATACATTTTTCATGTTGAAATTCATAGAATCTTCTGTTTTTTGATTTTGAAATATCTTTATATAGTTATTTGATTTCATTTTATAATTTTTAGGCTACATTGATATAGCAAGTCATACTTCTTATGAGAACTATATTATGGTGAAATTTCTCTCTTGGATATACAATATCTTTGTAGTTTATTTAATTGATGTGCTTACTGGGAGAAATAATCTATGTTGCCAACAATGCCTCAAAGAAAATTCATAAAGAAGTAGTGATTTGCACTACAGAATGAACTCATGAGGACATGGCAAGAATGTTCTTAACTTAGTGCCAATTTTCTTCCCATTTCATGGAGTAGACATAACCCAACTAAATACCTTTGGCAATTTTGCCTTGTAAAGGACCCTTCTGCACACTGGATAATCTTTAACGTCTTTGGCCCTCATCACCTAAACACTATCAGTACTCTTTAAATCATTACTGCAAACAAAAGCTCCCTACAAGAAGATACTAGCTCTGGTTTAGAACCACTGAGTTTTTAAAAGAATAAAAATCTAAAATAAATAAATAAATAAATAAAAATAAAAAACACTTCTCTGCTCTTGATGTTTCTTTCCATGTGACAAGAGTCCTATAATGTAACATTCTTGGACTCTTGCCAAAACTTTACTCCCTCCTCCTAAGAGAGGCATACAGACTTACTGGTTGGAAATTTTAAGAAAAAATAAAACAGCACAGACAGCTTATTTTTCTTCTGCTTTCTCTTAGAAGCAAGCTGCCTACAGAAAGCAAACCATGCTACTTCTGCAAGCTTGGGACAGTATGGGGCAGCTCTCACTCTGCAGGGGTGAGTCTGCCTGTTCCTGAACTATTCGAGACATGGTGGGTAAGCTGTCTAATTCTGGACTCTGTTTTGAGGAAGGCCACTGTTTCTGTGTACTGTAAAACTACCATCTCCAACATCACCTTTATGAAATATGATCTCCCATCTATCCTACTTTCTCCATTCATTGAACATATTCAAAAAACAAGGGCAGCCAGGCATGGTGGCACACTCCTAAAATCCTAGCACTTGGGAGACTGAGGCAGGAGGATAGTTGCAAGTTTGAGACCAGCCTGGACTACAAAGTGAGCCCAAGGCCAGCCTGAACTGCATAGCAAGACCCTGTCTCAAAAAGACAAAAAAAAAAAGCCCACAAGGGCATTATTTACTGAACCTCCTCAAGCTCAAACAACTACAACACTTGCACCTGTGTACCAACTTCAATTTCTTACCAGATTTCATTCCCCATCACATGATTCTTTAACTAAACCTTTCACCATCATTCAAACCCACACTGTTTAAAGACCTGGTCTTCTTACCCTGTCTCATTGACATGCAATGTTTATAGTGGCTAAGAAAACATAGATACCTAGAAATAGATAGGATACGCAATAACAGGAACTGTTGTCTGGAAAAACCTTCATTACCCACTGTTTTCTTCATATTTACCTATTTACCTATTGTTTTCTGTCAAAAATTCCTGAATCAAGTCAACCTTCTTCTAAAAAATCTTCGATAAAATAATTATCATTAAGGCTTAGCATAAGGTTATCATTAAGGTTTAGAAATCACATATATTTAAAATTCACTGTTAAAGAGAAGTTTACCTCTCATTCTTTTATTAACAGTACTTTTACTGCCAGAAATATTTTCCACAAAGATGTCCCAACTTGAGATTTCTGAGCTGCTCAATTGTTCAACTATTTGGAGTTTTGAAGGAAAAAAAAACACAACATTCTTTTCAGCCAGTTTTTCCTCTTAGTCACTAAACATGTATATTTTAAGAGAAATTTAATCCAGCTCCTTCTGGTTTGTTTCCATTTAAATCATTAAAATGTTATTTTTAAGTCATTTCTTGTCCCAGAGACTTTTTAAATTAGCTTTTTTTGCTTAAAAATCTAAACTGGTCACAAGAACATGAGTTCTGATGCCAAGTTTCAGGTTTGGAACAAAAGTGTGAGCCTCAAGTTGGAAATTAGTTTTAAATGCTGGTTATGACATAAAGGGTCCATGTGGACTGCATCCCTGACTCACTGAGCCTTTTGTGGAAGCACATTATAGCTGGGGTTACCAGAAGGTCTGCAAAATAAATCTGGCATTCAGTAGTCAGTAAGAGCTTCTGAAAATTCTAATTTCTGGCTTGTCTTGTGTTTGCACTAATCTTATGTGGTTTCTCCTCTACAATATTTGAGGGAGGAAATGCTTTCAATGAAATTTTAATCCATAAAATAATGAGATGCATTCCTTTTTATGTGTGCTTTTCCTTCAAAAATAAGAAAATCACTTTAGTTAAAGGAGAATAGGTCCCCATTGAATAACACCATTATTTGAGGTCATTTCACCTCCTGCTACCCTGTAGAAAAAAATCTCTTTATTCTCCACAAAAGTACCTTTGCTACTGATGGAGACGTCTTTTCAATCCCTGGCTGCATCATAAATTAGGAGAAATTATGTACTTCCAAATATATAATGAGGTACCAAACTGTCACATGACACAGAGGGAGGATCACAAAAAGGGCTCTTACTTCACCTAAGCTAAAAAAAAAAATTTTTGTTTCTGTATAGGTTTCTCAGTTTTCCTCATAAGAAATATAGACTTCATTTATTTATTACTGAAGTTTTCCATTTTAGAAAAATATGTAACTTATATTAGCACAACAGTCTATAAAAACATATCTATATGCTCTGAAGATTAGAGAAACAAATCCAACAGTATTCAGACTTATTAAGGAAATTCTTTTGCCTGTGTCAGTTGAAAGAGCCACTTTAAAGAACTAACAAGTAGAGGAGGAAGTCTACAGGAACAGAGACTAAAGATACAGTTAGGCTAAGGGGCATATCATCAATTTCAGAATTTT
>PVJX010052200.1:0-10047 GCA_004027295.1 Dolichotis patagonum | reverse complement strand
TCCTGTTTTGTTTGACTATATCATACGTGATGATATGAACAGCTGTTTTGAAGAAAACATTATGACAGCTATTGCTGATTTAATATTATCCTTCTTAGAAGTCCTACCATGCTTTTTTTGTTCTATTACCATTGGTTCTACCTACCACATTGTGTCTTATTGGAATTTGAATATGTGTGATAGTTCAAACAAATTTTTTCTTTTTTATCAAAAATGAGATATTATAGTACCCATTGATCATTTTCTGTTATTCGGTTCAGAAAGCCCTCTAATTCTTTCACTATATGCATGGCTTTATACTATTGTGTTATGTTTGATATTATTGTAATTGAAACTATGCTCAACTATAGCAGAGTAAGAGATATGGTGTTAGCTTCTGTTGATGTCCAGTTGACTTAATGTAAAGTACTGTGTTGCCTATGTTGTCCTGTTCTAATCTGCTCTGTACTGCCCCCTTTTGTTTTATTCTCTTTTAAATAAAAAAAAGAGAGAGAGATACGCAGGTCCCTGGATCCCAATTGTTAGCGGGGAGGGGGGGAGTTATGGTATGTTTGATTCTAAGCCTGCGCACCGGTAGGCAGCAGCCTAGTTACTGGTTGGCTCAGCTCCCTAAGTTGCAACATGGCGCGGATCTCAGGAAACGCTGTGGCTCCTTGTTTCCCCGCTCTGGGGTAGCCGTGGCTTGCCAGACCACAGTCAGTTACCAGGGCGGCAGGCTGGTTACTGGTTGGCTCAGCGCCCTAACTTCTAACCTTCCTTCCATTTTCTAATATCCTCTTCCATCTCCTTTTTAGTGTAGTATAATTTTCAGCATATAGGCCTTTCACATTCTTAGTTAGGTTGATTCTTTTTTTTATTTTATTTTAAAGAGAATAAAACAAAAGAGGGCAGTACAGATCAGATCAGAACAGGACAACATAGGCAACACAGTACTTTACATTAAGTCAACTGGACATCAACAGTAGCTATCACAATATCTCTGTCTCTGCTAGAGTTGAGCATAGGTTCAAATACAATAATATCAAACATAACAAGATAGTATAAAGCCATTCAAAGAGTGAAAGAATTACAGGGCTTTCTGAACCAAATAACAGAAAATGATCAATGGGTACTATAATATCACATTTTTGATAGAAACATTTTGTTTAAACTATCACACATATTCAAATCCCAATAAGACACAATCTGATAGATAGAACTAATGGTAGTAGAAGAATAGAAGCATGGTAGGACTTCTAAGAAAGATGATATTAAATCAGCAATAGCTGTCATAAAGTTTTGTTTTCTTCAAAACAGCTGTTCATATCATCATGCATGATATAGTCAAACAAAACAGAATAAAACCATTCCAACTGATGATTGAAAACATTGAAAGGCTTCAAAGCTATGAGATGGGGCCTCATGCTTACCATAAAGTCTTATATACTCTTATCAAATCTCACATTAGGGAGATTATATGGTATTTACCCTTGTGAGTTTGGTTTATTTCACTTAAGAGAATGGTCTCAAGTCGTGTCCATATATTTATAAATATCTCAGTGTGATCATTCTTTAGAGCTGGATAGTACTCCATAGTATAAAAATGCTACAACTTTTTTATCAATTCCTCAGTTGATGGGTGCTTAGGTTGTTTCCAGGATCTGGCTATTACAAATTGTGCTGCTATAAACATGGGTGCACATATATCACTGTGCTATGATGTTTTCTGTTCTTCTGGGAATATGCCCAGAAGTGGAATAACTGAGTCAAAAGGGACTTCCAAACCCAGCTTTTTGAGGAATCTCCAGACTGACCTCCACAGTGGTTGCACCAGTCTACACTCCCACCAACAGTGCACAAGAGTTCCTTTTTCCCCACAGCCTCTCAAGCACTTGTTGTTGGTAGTTTTTTCTATCCTGGCCATTCTTTCTGGGGTGAGATGGAATCTCAGTGTAGTTTTAATTTGCATTTCTCTAATGACTAATGACGTTGAACATTTTTTCATGTATTTATTTGCCATTCATATTTCTTCATCTGAGAACTGTGTATTCATTTCAGTTGCCCATTTTTGGATTGGGTCTTTGAATTTCGAGGGTCTGATTTTTTTAATTCTTTATGAGTTCGAGACAGAAGTTCTTTGTCTGAGGGACAGTCCATTAAGATTTTTTTTGCAGTTTGTGGGTTTCTTTTCACTCTGCTGGAAACCTCTTTTGACATGCAGAAACTCTTTAATAAGATCAATAACTGGTCCCAGTTATTGATTCTGGGAAGTATTTCCCATGTAAAAACAGACTGGAGGATCAGTGGAATAGATTGGAAGATACAACCACAACCACAAACTCACTCAAACACCTTATCTTTGATAAAGGGACCGAACATGCTTGTTGGAAGAATGACAGTCTTTTTAACAAATGGTGCTGGAAAAATTGGCTATCCATATGCAGAAGACTAAAACTAGACACATGTCTATCACCATAAACTAAACTAAAAACTAAACTAAACTAAACTAAAATCTAAATGGATCCAAGATCTGAATATTAAACAGAAACACTAAAACTGCTGGAAGACAAAGTAGGTAAAAATCTCAAAGATATAGGGTTAGGAAGAGAATTCATGAACAAGAACCAAGTTAGGCTGATTCTTAAGTATTTCATCTTTTAGATGTTATTGAGAAGGGCGATATTTCCATAATTTCTCTCTCAGAGAGTTTCTTGATTGTGTATAGGAATGCTACTGATTTTTGAGCATTGACTTTGTAGACAGATGCACTGCTGAATTTGTTTATTACCTCTAGTAGTCTTTTAATGGAGTTTTTGGGTCTTCTATATAGAGTATCATGTCATCTGCAAATAGTGATAGTTTAACTTCTTCCTTTCCTATCTTTATTCCTTTTGTTCCTTTCTCTTGTCTGATTGCCCTGGCTAGTGTTTCCAGAACTATATTGAAAAGGAGTGGTGGTAGTGGACATCCTTGTCTTGTTCCTGATTTTAAAGTGAAAACTTTTAGTTTTTGTCTGTTTAGTATAATATTGGTTGTTGGTTTGTCATAGATGACCTTTATAAAGTTGAGGTAGACACTGTGTATTTCAAGTTTCTGAAGTTTTTATCATGAACATGTGTTGGACTTTATCAAAAGCGTTTTCTGCATCTATTGAGATGACCATGTGGTTTATATTTTTGGCTCTGTTGATATGGTGTATTATATTTATTGATTTGTGTATGTTAAACCCTCCCTACATTCTTAGAATGAATCCCACTTCATCATGGTGTGTAATCTTCTTAATGATTTGCTGCATTCTATTTGCCAGTATTTTATTGAGAATCTTTGCATCTGTGTTCATTAGTAAGATTGGCCTATAGTTCTCTTTTTGGTTGGGTCTTTCTCTGGTTTTGCTATCAGAGTAATACTTGCCTCCAGCAATGATTAGGGAAGATTGCTTTCTTTTCAATTTCTTTGAAGAATTTAAGGAGTATTGGCAGCAAGTCTTCTCTAAATTTCTTAGAACTCAGCCATGAATCCATCAGGACCTGGACTTTTCTTTGTTGGTAAGTTTTTTATTATGTTTTCAATTTCAATAGCTGATATTGGGTTATTCAAAATTGCTACGTCTTCCTGGTTGAGCTTTGGTAATTCATGTTTCTAGAAATCTATCCATTTCCTCTGTGTTTTCCTTTCTACATGAGTAGAGATTTTCAAAGTAGGTGTTCATGATCTTTTGCATTTCCATGGGATCTGTAGTAATTTCCCCCTTTTCAGTGCTTATTGCATGAATTTGTGTTTTTTCCTTTTTTTCTTTATAAAGTTAGCTAGCTGTTTGTCAATTTTGTTTATTCTCTCAAAAAAACAGTTTTTTATTCATTAATTCTTTGAATTGCTTTTTTAGTTTCAATTGTATTGATTTCTGCTCTAGTCTTTACAACTTCCTCTCTTTTATGAGCTTTGGGTTTAACTTGCTCTTCTTTTTCTAGAAACTTGAGATGAAGCATTAGGTTGTTTATTTGTGCTTGTTCTGTTTTCTTGATATGACAGTTTGTTGCTATATATTTCCCTCTTAAGACTGCTTTCATTGCATCCCACAGATTATAATAGGTTGTTTCCACATTTTCATTGAATTGTAGGTATTGCTTTATTTCTTCTTCAATTTCATTTCTAGCCCACTGTTTGTTCAAAAAGTTGTTATTTAATTTCCATGTATTTAGGCAGGTTTTGAAGTTTATTTGCCATTAATTTCCAATTTCAGTGTGCTATGGTCAGATATTATGCATGGGATAATTTCAATACTTTGCAGTTCCTTAAGAATGTTTTATGGGATGATATATGGTCTATTTTGGAGCATGTCCTGTGCACACCTGAAAAGAATGTCTATTCTGATGGGGTTGGGTGGGACACTCTGTAAACATCTACTGAGTCCAATTGCTCACAGATATGATTCAGCTCTATTATTTCTTGGCTGACTTTTTGCCTAGTTGATCTATCTCTTTGTGACAGTGGGCTGTTAAGGTCACCTGCAATAACTGTGTTCTTGTGTATTTGATTTTTCATATCTTTTAGTATCTGTCTTACATGGATGGAACTCCTGTGTTTGGTGCATATATATTTATAATTGTTAGTTCTTCCTCTTGAATTTTTACACTTACAAGTATGTAGTGACCTTCTTTGTCACTTTTAACTGTTTTAGGTTTGAAGTTCACATTGTCTGCAAATAGAATAGTTACCTCTGCTTTTTTCTGGGTTCCTCTTGCATGTAATACTGTTTTCCATCCTTTGACTTCTAATCTATGAGTTTCTTTTTGAGGCAGATGTGTTTCTTGTATACAACATATTGTGGGATCCTGTTTTTTGATCCATTCTGTCAACCTGTTTCTTTTGGTATGTGAATTGAGCCCATTTACATTTATGGGTATCACTGATATGTACTGGCTTGACTTTGCCATGTTGTGTTACTGTTGTTAGTTTCCTGCTTTTTCCCCTTGTTTACTTTCTAGTCCAGCCTGGTGATCTCTTTCTGTTGTTGTTCTGGAGATTGTGGTCATTTTTATCTCTATCTAGGATGTCCTTCAACATGCTTTCTAAGGTTGGTTTGGTGGACATGAATTTCTTCAGATGTTCTTTATCATGGAAGTATCTTGTTTCTCCATTAAATTTAAAAGACAGTTTTGCTGGGCATGTCAGTCTGGGTTGAAAGTTGTTTTCTTTTAGGGCTTGAAATACTTCACTCCAAGCTCATCTCAACCTGAAGGTTTGCACTGAGAAGTCTGCTGTGATTCTAATGGGCTTTTCTTGATAGGTGAGTTGTGTCTTTTCTCTAACAGTTTTTAGTATTCTGTTTTTATGCTGTATGTCTGAGATTTTAATTATCATATGTCTGGGTATAGGTTTATGTTGGTTATGACTGTTTGGCATTCTATATGCCTCACTTATTTGTATATCAGATTTTTTCCCCATGTTTGGGAAATTTTGTGCCATTATTTCTGTGAACAGCTTAGCTATATCCTTTGCATTGTCTCCTGACTCCTCACTGATGCCTATTACTCTAACATCGTTTGTCCTGGCATCATCTTGTAGCTGTTGGATTGTCATTTCATGCTGCTTCACTGTTTTTATAAGTTCTACACTTTCAAGATTGCTATCTGCAATCCTGTCCTCAAGGTCTGAAATTCTATCCTCAGCTCCATTTGAATGGCTTTGCAGGCTTTCAATACAATTTTTTGTTTCTTGCATATCTCTTTGAATTTGTTTTGTGGATTCTGCTTGTTTTCTGCATTGTTCATTCAAAGTTTCAATCAATTTTCCATGCTCCTATTTTTTATCTAGCTATGTTGAGCAACTCATTTACTAAGGTTGTTACTTTTGTCTTTACATAAGACATTATTTCTAATTTGAGTTCCTCTATAGCCTCATGGATTTTTTTCTTTACTTCATTTGGTATCTTTTCAGAGATTTCTGGTGTATGACTTTTAAGGTCCTCTATTTCATTATTGCCTGCACTTGCCCCAATGGACTAGATGTTCGGGATTGCATTTTGCCTTTTTGTTTAGTCATTTTCACCATTTGGGTAAATATCTGGTGTTTCTATCCCAACAGTCACAACTTTCTGTAGTGTGTGTTTCAGGGTTCTACTGTGTGGTTGATGTTTGTCAAATTGCAGGGTACCACAATGAAGAGGAGATTCAGTCTCCTGAATTCCTCCTACCATGCCTGTTGGGTGAGTCCTATATTCTTTCTGGGCTAACTGGCCTAGAAATATTGACATGCAGCAATTCTTAGTTCCTGCTGTTGTTATATCTTCAGGTTGTTGCAGGTCACCAGATCTCTCTGGCTATAGTGTTTGTGTCAGCTGAGGCCCTACTGTTTCCCTGGGGGTCTCATAAGATCTTTTAATTTTCTCTAAGTTAGGGGGGCAATATTGGCACAATCTTCAACCTGTCTGATGTTCTCTGTGTGGGGAGGGGGTTACCCACTCTCTTGCCAGGTTAGCCAAGGTCTTACAGTTGGAGGGAGTTTCACTTCCACTCCTATTTACCCATTGCAGACCTCGTTTTAGAGCCCAAACTCACCACACTGAATGAAGCCTGCTGAGGTCCTTTGTTTGGGTGAGGGGTTACTGAGCCTCTCATCCAGCCATCACGGTAGTCCAATGTAGTCCAAGGTTCCGATGTTCCTGGTGGAAGGGTGGGCCCAGCGGCAGCAGTCCCAGGCAGCTCAGGCCTACAGCATAGCCCCACTTTCTTACTGCCTGAGAGAGCACTAAGAAACTGAAAGGGAATTCACACCATGCCACTAGGTAAGAAATCACGATCACCAAACCCAAAATTTCTCATTTGAAATTTCCCAGGAGCCAGGACCACAGAGGACCAGGTGTCTGTCCCCATGCAGTGGCTCCTGGGGACTCCAGCCTCCTATGTGAGGGAGCAGGGGCCACAAGCAACACCGAGGGATGGGAAGCCCAACAGCTCAGGCCTGCAGTACTGACCAAGGAGAGGGCCACAGAGAGCCATGCAGTGCACAATGTCCTTGATGTCCTCACCTGTCACCACCAGCTCAAGTGACTCACTGAATCCTGACCAGATTCTGTGCTTTGAGTATTCACAGGAATAAACCCCTGCATCAGCATGTGTCATATTCTTCAGAAAGAAGACCATCACCTCTCGTGTTCCCTCTGGGTATCTGTCATTCCACTCTCCTCTGGGTTCTTCACAATATACACGTACTGGAGTCACCCCTGGAGAGACCCTGCAGAAGATGCTCACAGCACCTCCATGGGGAACCACCAATCATAGCACTGCCCAACTGGAAGGCTGGGATGATGAGCCTGCAAACAGAATAAGACCCTGAGAGCACTATGAGGAAGGAGAGGCTCCATTCCTATTCCCAAGGCTCTCAAGCTGCTCATGCATCAGCTGTGAGACAGAGCCAGGATCTGAGCTGTTACCATGGGTGTGAACCCAGGCCACTCCTTCCCCTGACAGGTGCCTCCAGCCAGTAGAGGAACTTCTGACCTTCACCTAAAAAGGGGAGTCATTGCAAGTCCTGAAATTATCATCAGATTCTGACAACATCAGCCTGGCAGAGGAGCCCACAGCTCAGTCTCCCTGGATGAGCAGCGTCTGCTCCCCTGACTGATTCCAGTCATCACTAACTTGAGTTTGGAGGGCACCTATGTTCCTTCTTCACTGCATTTGTAGTTTGTACAAAGTGTGGCAAGAACAAATGTATGGCAGTTCAGAAGTTCACTGTACCCATAAATATCTGGAAGCCAATGACCTGCACTGTGAGTGCTCCTTGTAAATGTAGAGGCCACCATGTTTTATAATTGTAGAGGCCAAATGTAACTCCTTTTAATCTCATGATGACCAAATAAATGTAGTATTAAATTATTTGCACAAGTTTTTCTCTCCTCAAGTGCATATACACTGCATATATATTCTTCTCCAATAGATAACTATGCATCTATCCTTTCCCACCTAGCTACCCATTTACCTACTCAGGGATGCCCAGCATCCTTTACAGGTTGCTCTCTACATCTAGCACCTATGTACGGACCACTGTCTGAGTATATATTCACCCCTGTGTCTCACACACACAGATGCACACACACACACACACACACACACACTCCCTCACCTGATCTCCACAGCAATTCAATAACCACTCAAGCACTCCTGAGTGTCTAAATGCAAACTGAAGCTCCTACATACACATGAAAACCTCACCTCCTTTACAGGTCTTATCCATGTACAGGCATTGTCCTTCGTTAGCACTACACTGTTGGCTTCTCACAGAGCAGACAGGCATTGGGTTATGCATTGTGATTCAAGTCTGTGTCCTGACTGAGGGAATCTTGGCCTGAGACAACCTCTCAGGGATAACAGACATCAAATGGAAAAAATGCAGTCTCAATCAAACCATAACCAATGCATCCCCAGGGGACTAGGTCCTGTGTGAAGGCTCCAGTCTTGTGCTGCATTCCCAGTGCATCTCACCTGTTCTGGCCATAGGCCCTGTGGGTGGCTCAGCAGGGAAGAGTGGGGATGGCAGCACAGAGCAGGCTCCTTCCTGCCTCAGCCCAAGACCCTAAGATCCCTCCCACCCTCAGTCCAGCCTCACTCATAGCTCCCAGCACTGAAGAGAGGGAAACTCACCACTGTGGGCCCAAATCCTCTGCTACAGGGCAGACACTGAAACAGAGAGACCTGCTAAAAGGTATTACCTGGAATCCAGTGACCCCCAACCCTGGGCTAAGGACATAGAGCTAGAGTCAAGGAGGCAAAGGTCTCATCTAACTCCAGCCAGGAGCTCACAGAGGAAGAGCCCTGTGAAGAGACTTGGTAGTGGATTTGGCAACTGAGTTCTTGATGCTCCTACTTGTATTTGAAACTATGCTCAACTATAGCAGAGTAAGAGATATGGTGTTAGCTACTGTTGATGTCCAGTTGACTTAATGTAAAGTACTGTGTTGCCTATGTTGTCCTGTTCTGATCTGCTCTGTACTGCCCCCTTTTGTTTTATTCTCTTTCAAATAAAAAAAAAAGATGCTCCTACTGTCCACGTCACTTCCCTAAAGTGCTCACCGAGTCCAAATAGCAGAGCAAGGCCAGCAGGCATGGTGCTGCCTCAGCCAGGTCACCACAGCTGCCCAGTCGGGAGCTCACACCTTTGAAACAGGGAACACCAGGGGATGGGCAGCCTGAGTGCCAGTCCTTGTCACTATATGATGGAGTCCACTGCTAAACAGGAAGGGAGCTGCTCTTGCACAAGGCCAGACACTGCCCTTTCTCCACCTCTGCTTCTCTGGGTTCCTCTGTGGGTTTCCTGCTCTGACCTTCCAGCCACAGTCACAAGGGAGATGACTGACTCTGTCCCATGCAGGTGTGCAGGTCTACTGTCCATGAGATGAAGACATCACAGACAAGAAGGCATGGTGCAACCAGGAAGACTGTACCTCATCCATGTAGAATCCATTGAAACAATGGGAAAGTTCCAGCTGGGCTACAGATAAAACCAAATCTGAGACTATAAGCAGGATATTTAGAGTCATTTAGATATTTAGTGATGGTGTCTGCAGTTTAATACTTTTATAGCTGATGGATTCTCTGTCAGGGAAATTTCTCTGACATAGTTTAGAACCCATTTCCTAGAACTGACACTGCCCCTTTGCCACACTGCAAATTTGCTAAGATAATAGCTCTTCTGTGTTTTATAAACACATGAAGTGCAAAAATAAGAAATTGAAAGAGTGCTTTCAATACTGAGAGGTGACAGGCACACCCTGCAAAGATGGTGCCACCGAATATGCTTCTCTGGTATCTCATCAAGATGTGAAGGTTAGACGCCCAGGAAGTCTCCCAGAAAGCAGCATCTCAGGCTGTCTCTTTGGGACCCAAAAATCCCGGACCATAGAGTAGCCTGAGCTGTTTGGATCGAAAGTCTGCGCAGACCTGCATCTCAGCGCGACTCTTTGGGACTGGGAACTGCCTGGAGATCGGCTTCTGGGCCAGGTCTGTTTGGCCCCATAGCCCTGCCCTTCACGCCCAGGAAGTCTCCCAGAAAGCAGCATCTCAGGCTGTC
>PVJX010052199.1:0-10006 GCA_004027295.1 Dolichotis patagonum | reverse complement strand
AGCTTTTACTTGGTTGCTCTTCTCAGCAGAAGTTGAGTTAGAAGACAGACATCCTGCATGGCTTAGCAAAGTCTAAACAACTCAAAATTTATTAGATGTGCCAGACATGGTGGTGCAGGACTGTAATCCCAGCACTCAGGAGGTTGAGGCAGGAGAATCATTGGGAGTTTGAGACCAGCCTGGTCTACAAAGTGAGCTCAAGGCCAGCCTGAACTGCATAGCAAGACCTTGTCTCGAAAAACAAAAACAAACAAACAAAAAGTAAAATCCCACAAAATTTATTAGACCTCATCTAATATTATTGCTAGTTTATTTTTAATTTTATCAGTACATGTTTGAGGTACTTAATGATTATATTCACTGTACAGAATTGGTACAGAACACATTTTAATTTTTACCTTCCTTCAACCCCTTTTTACTATTTGAACATCATCAAGCTCATTTATTTATCTTATGAGACCTTTTGAAGGTAATTATTATGTGTGTAGATTAAAAACCAGATTAATAGACCAAAGAATACATATACATGTAAAACAATAGTACTGTGTCAGAGTACATTTTAAGATACATTGTCCATTGTGGATTACGATGCCTCTTAATTTCTCTCTTTTTTCTATTGACTCATTTATATATATATATATATATATATATATATATATATATATATAACTTTATATATCTATATTTCATTATATATATTATATATTTAATTATATATTACATATTCTGTTATGCATTTTAGATAGAATAAATTTTATGTGTACTATATATTTCATTATATATCATATACTTTATATTATATACTATATAATATATATTCATTATATATTTTTCATATAAAAGAAGCCATGTGATATTTAAGCTTGTGTGTCTGTGTTTCTTTACTTAACGTTATGATGCAGCATGTTAATTGAATTCATTTTTCCACAAATGACTCAAATTTATCTTTCTTTGTGGCAAAGTAGTACTCTGTAGTACCGTATTGTGTAGAAACATCATCTTTTCTTTCTCCATTAGTCTGTGAATGGACACTGACTGCTTCTAAGATGTTGCCAATATGAATTGTGCTGATTTAAACATGGAGATATAGACATCTCTGTGTAATGGTGTCTTTAACTTTTTTTGAAAGATACATAGCAGAGCAATAGCATGATAACATGGAATTTCTCTTTTAGTTTTTTGAGGAACCTCCATGCTGATTTCCATAGTGGGTTTAATCTATTTGAGAGCTTCCTTACTTAGCCTATGAAGAGGAATAAATAGCTTTACCTCGTGCATTAACTTGTATCTGAATAAACACTGCCCATCCTGCTCCTTGCCAGTTTCCTCACAGAACTGGATTCACGTTTCCATGGACAGAAACTTCCATAACTCCGGAATGACACATGATGCAAGAGGCGCTGAGGTGGGATGGATCTATGGATCATTCTAGAGCTTCTGGAGTTTTCCATTTTAAATGCCCATGATTAGTAAAATTTCTTTTATTGCTGTTCAAGTGGGCCTTCTTTTTATCTAGCACTGTTTGCTTTTGCTAACATGAGAATTTGATTACAACATAATTCATTGTAGTCTATGTAAATATTTGAGTTCAAAGTCTCAAAAATGACTTCAAAATTTGTAGGAAAGCTTTCTATTGGAGAATTTCCAGATGTGATTTTCAGGTAGTGACTAAAATTTTGAATTTGGATATAAATATTAACCTGTGCTTGTGAGATGTCTTATATTTTGTTGGTAATGTAGAGGTAATTGTTAAATCTAGATTAGATGCATATGTGATTAAGACAGTTGAGTTATTTATAATTAAAGCACTAAAGTAATTTGCTAAGTATATGAATTTTGATTCTTAAAATTTATAAGTGATAATGTAATTGAGTCTCTTGAATTATTTAATCAATTACAGATATAGATAGATGCATAATACTAATATAGGATTAAAAGATATGTGAAATTTAATAAGCTTCAGAATAACTGGTATAGAAGGGTGAGTACTAGAAATTAAAAACTTGTGCCAAATTATATGTTAATAATTTAAAAGTAAATTTAAATGATAAAGTTAAAAGCTGTTGAGAGTTGTATTTATTTAACATTTTAAGATCTACTAAAGTTAATAAATTTACACAAGCACAACCCAGTTAGTAATTTAATAAGTCAGTTTTAAGAAAAAGGTGTTTTACTGTAAAGAGTTAATAGTTATGATTTAGTAGGTCTGTTAATGGATTTACCCATAAGACCTAATAAGAATCTTTTTAAAAGGTACTGAAAAGATTTACTTCTCTGTAATAGAAAAAGCAGTATGATTTTACCACCTAACCTCTGCTTATATTAAGCACTTTGAAATGTATTTTATTTTATTTAAAAACCTTACAAGATTTAGTAACAAAGATTTGGACTTTTCCCATCCATAGTATGTTGTGTATTCTTTTCTCAGTTTATGGCATTTTTATCTATGTGTGGCACTTACAATTTAGAGTATAAATATGAGAAGTAGCATTTTTTAAATGACTGATAAACTTCAAGTGGTATAACATAATTTTAAAATTATCTAAAATTTATATTTTGTTGTAAATTGGTCATGCATCTTGACATTATATATTTTTGGGGAAAACTTTTTAACTAGGGTCAGCTGGTTTCGAGAAAAATATTTAAGAAAAAATTCAAAATGTAATATTCTAAGATAATGTCATAATTTTTGTTTTTAAAACAGCAAAGTTTTGCTAAAATCCAGGAGATTATTCACAACTATTCTGCAAATATGTACACTAGTACATTGCAGGATTTAGAGGAAATAAATTCCAAGATTCATATTATTAAAATTGAACTAAGAAAATATACATACACTAAGTAATCCAATAACAAGCAGTAAAATGGAAGTAGCAATACAAAATTACTACAAGCTAAAAAAAAGCCCAGGTCGTGATACGTTCACTGCTACATTCTCAAGAGCTCGATGACAGATCTAACACCAAAATGCTTCCAATCTTTAATAAAATTGAAAGGAAGTAAGTACTCACAAAGTTACCACTAGAATCTAGCATTACTCTAAAATCTAAAACCAGACAGATTCACAAGAGAGAGTGAGAGTGAGAGACAAAAAAGAGAGAGAAAGAGAAAGAGAAAATGAGAAAGAGAAAGAGAAAGAGAGAGAAAGACATAGGATATAGAAAACAGAACGCAACAGATTTCAAAAAGATGCACGAAAATTTTTTTAACAAAATTTTAACAAAATTGAACATCCATTCTTGATAAAACCTCTGAAGCTATTAGCTATACAAAGAACTTATTTCAATCATAAAGATCACTTTTGACAAACCTTCTTCCAATATCATGTGAAATGTGGGAAAACTGAAAATTTTCTCTGTAAAAGCAGGAGCAAGAAAAGTATGGCCACGGTCACACTTCCTATTCCACCTGATATTCCAAACATTAGCCAGAGCAATCAGGAAAGAGAAAGAGAGAAGAGCAATATGTTTAGGAAAAGAAGAAATCAAATTATTATTTGCAGATAGCATGATTTTCTACATAAAAGACTCAAAAAATTTCACCTGCATCTCACAGAAATAATAACAAGATTCAGTAACATAATAGAACAAAATCAACACAAAATCAATAGCATTTCTGCACACCAATAATAAACTCAGTGAGAAAGCAACTGGGAAAACAATATTGCTTAAATTATCATTAAGAGTAAATACTCAGGAATTAACATCACCAAGGACCTGAAAATTCACTACAAGGAAAAATAGTACTCTGGAAAAAGACACTAAAGAGAACATGAGACAATTCTCCAGTACCTGGAATCAGTATGGTCAAAATGTCCATACCTCGAGAACTGACATAGATTTCATGTACATAGTGTACGAGAACATAGATTTAATGTAATCTCCATCAAAATACCAACAGCATTCCCTAGAGAACTAGATAAAAAAAAAAATCTTGACTCATTTGGGACCAGAAGAGTTAAAAAGCAAAACTGGTTGGAAATCGTCACAGTCTCTGATTTGAAGTTATATTACAAAGCTACAATGATTTAAATTAAAAACATGGTAGCAGCACAAAAAGCAGACATTCACTTCAATGACTAAAATAGAGGATGAAGAAACAATGCCGTACACACTCGGCAGTTTGATCTTTAACAAAGGGCCAAAAAATATGCTCTGAGGAAAGACAGATAATAAACAGTTCTGGTAAAATTGGGTATCCTCATACAGAAGTTTGAATCTAGACACAAACCCCTATCTCATTGTGTACTCAACTAAAATAAAGATAAATCAAAGATCTAGATGCTAAAACAATCTACTGTGAATTGAAATAGATATACTGCTTGAAGAAAATTGTAGCCATGGACTTTCTGAAAATAATTCCAAAGGCACTTAAAAATAGTGCCAAGAAAAAATAAATTAAATAATATCAAATTTTAAAAATCTGCACAACAAGGAAGATAGTGAATACAGTGAAGTGACAAACTACAGAGTTTAACAAAAAATTGTTAGCTACTTCTCAAAGAAGCAATATCTAGGATATTTTAAAACATTTTTATTGGCACTTTTTAGATATGCATAAAGATCCCCTTCATTATAGGGAAATTGTAACTATACATAATGTATCTTGACTCTTCTTTTTCCCGTATCCTCCCCACCTTTCATCTCCTCTTCCCATCTTCATTTACAAAAGCTTTGTTTCAATTTTTCCTTTTTTTCTCTTTTACCTTCTTTTCCCTTCCCTACATTATTCCCCAGTTTGCTTTCCAATTTGAATGTTATCTTCTCATTTCATAATATCTATTGTACATTTAGGTCTTTATTTGCATTTTCAGTTTCTTACAACACAGAAAAGTGCAGTATTTAAACATGCACTTTTAATTTATTTCCCTTAAGGGTGTGGTCTCAAGGTGTATTCATTTTCCTAGAAAGGTCTCAAGTTTATCCTTCTTTATGGCACAGTAGTACTCCATTGTCCATAAAAAAACTTTTTTGTTCATTCATCAGCTGATAGGCATTTGGGTTATTCTGTATATATCTATAGCAAGTTTTGTTTCTAGCATGGTTAGGCATACATCACTGTGATATGCTGCTTTTAATTATTTGGGAAGATGCCAAGAAGAGAAATATCTGGATTAAATGTAACCACTAGTCTCAGTTTTTGAGGAATCTGCACCATTTCTATGGTGTTTGGACCAGTCTACACTCCCAACAATAGGGAAGAAAGATTCCACCTTCTTCACAGCCCTGCCAGCTTTTGATATTGGTTAATTTTTGGATAATAGCTACTCTTTGTGGAGTGAGATGGAATCTCATTTTTGCTTTAATATGCATCTCTCAAATGACCGGTGATGTTTAACACATTTGAATATGATTATCTGCACTTTGTACTTTTCTGTCTGAGAAGCGTCTGTTTATTTCAGATGCTCATTTTTGGGTTGGGTCATTAAATTTGGCAGGTCTGATTCTTTTAGTTCTTTATATTTCCTAGATGTTAGTGTTTTGTCTGAGAACAGTTGGCATAAGTATTTTCCCACTTCATGGGTTGTCTCTGCACCCTACAGGTGGTTTCTTTTGCTGTGCAAAAGCTTTTTAATAAGATTAAATACCAGTTGTTGATACTTTGTAATATGTTCTGTGCAGTTGGAGTTTTGCATTGTTTTTGTTTTTGGTTTTTTTCACAGTCTCCTTGCCCACATTTACATCTTCAAGAGTTCCACCTTCTTCTGGCCAGACATGCAGCTCAGTGACACAGTGCCTGCCTGGTAAGCATGAGTTTGTGAGATTGATTTTTGGTACCAAAAAATGAAGTAAAGATAAACTAACAGTTTCACCTTTCAATAGACTTAATGTTTCTTTTTTAATATTTATATCTTTGATAGATTTTACTTTTAGCTTAGTGTGTGGTGGGAGGTACGGGTCTAGTTTTAATCTGCAGCATGTGGAAAACCAGTTTTTCCAGCACCATTTGTGAAGGAGTCTGTCTTTCTTCCAGTGAACTTGTTTGTCCACTTTCTCAAAGATCAGATGGCTGTGTGTTTGACTGAGTGTGTTTCGGCATCTTCTAATCAGTTCCCCTGATCCTCAGGTCTATTTTTTTTTTAACAGTAACATACAATTTCTGTCACGGTAATTCTGTAGTATAATTTCTTTTTTTTATTTTAAAGAGAATAAAACAAAAGAGGACAGAACAAAGGAGATCAGAAGAGAACAACATAAGCAACACAACACTTTACAATAAGACAACCAGACATTAATAGTAGCTGTCAAAATATCTCTTTCTCTGCTATAGTTGAGCATAGTTTCAAATACAATAATATCAAACATAACACAATAGTATAAAACCATTCAAGAGAATGAAAGAATTTACAGGACATTCTGAACCAAATAACTATAATCGATGGCTACTACAATATCTCATTTTGAATAAAAAGATTTGTTTATACTATCACATATATTAAAATCCCAGTAAGACACAACATGATAGAACCGTTGGTAATAGCAGAGTAGAAGCATGGTAGGACTTCTAAGCAAGACGATATTAAATCAGCAATGGCTGCCATAATGTTTTATTTTCTTCAAAACAGCTTTTCATACAATAACACATAATAAAGTCAAATAAAACAGAATAAAACCATTCCAATTGATGGATAAAAACATTGAAAGGCTTCAAAGCAATGAAATGGGAAATCACAATTATCATAAAATCTTATATACTCTTACCAACTCTCATACTAGGGAGACTATACGGTATTTACACATGTGAGTTTGGTTTATTTTGCTTATGAGTACAGTCTCAAGTTGTGCCCATTTATTTATAAATATCTCAATGTGATCATTCTTTATACCTGAGTAGTACTCCATTATATTAAAAATGCCACAACTTTTTATCCATTCCTCAGTTGATGGGCCCTTAGGTTTTTTCCAAGATCTGGCTATTACAAATTGTGCTGCTATAAACATGGGTGCACATATATCACTGTGGTATGATGTTTTCAGATCTTCTGGGAATATGCCTAGAAGTGGAATAGCTGGGTCAAATGGGACCTCCAGACCTAGCTTTTTGAGGAATCTCCAGACTGACCTCCACAGTGGTTGCACCAGTCTACACTCCCACCAACAGTGAAGAAGAGTCCTTTTTCCTCACAACCACTTTAGCACTTGTTGTTGGTAGTTTTTTGTATCCTGGTCATTCTTTCTGGAGTGAGATGGAATCTCAATGTTCTTTTAACTTACATTTTTCTAATGACTAATAATGATGAACATTTTTTCATGTATTTGTTTGCCATCATATTTCTTCATCTGAGAACTGAGTATTCATTTCAGATGCTCATTTTTCAATTGGGCCTTTGAATTTCGAGGGTCTGATTTTTTTTTTATTCTTTATAAGCTCTAGATAAAAGTCCTTTTTTTGAGTGACAGTCCATTAAGATTTTTTCCCAATTTGTGGGTTTTCTTTTTACTTTGCTGGAAATCTCTTTTGACATGCAGAAACTCTTTAATAAGGTATGGTTGCAGTTATTGATTTTGGGAAGTATTTCCCGTGTGGTTTGATTCTTGTTCGTTAATTCTCTACCTACCCCTATATCTTAGAGATTTTTACCTACTTTTTCTTCCAACAGATTTCTTATAGAATTCAGCAGTGAATCAGTTGGGACCTGTGATTATTTTAGTTTATAGGTTTTTAATTATATCTTCAATTTCATTGATATTTATTTGGAATATTTATTTCTTATTGATTCAATTTAGGCAAATCATATATATCTAAGAATCTTTATAATTCTGTGTTTTCTGTCTTAGTAGAATAGAGGTTCTCAAAGCAGGTATTAATGACCTGGATTTGTGCAGTATCTGTTGTGATATCACTCTTTTGATTTCTAATTGCATGGATTTGAAGCTTTTCTTTCCTTTTTGATGAGATTGGCTGAGGGCTTATTCATTTTATTTAATCTTTTAAAGAAACAACTCTTAAATTCATTGATTCCTTGTATTGCTTTCTTACTCTGTTTTCTGCGCTGAGCTTTATAAATTCCTCTACCATGTGTTTTGAGCTTGATTTGTTCTTCTTCTAGGAACTTTAGTTTCAAAATTAGATTGTTTATTGAACTCACTCTGTTTTTCTGAAGCAAGAATTTACCAATATACATTTCTTTTTTATGACTGGTTTTATTAGAACCCATCAGTTCCTGTATGTTGTTTCTGAATTACTATTTAATTTTAGAAATGCATGGGGTAATTTCACTTCCTTTGCATTTTCTTAATTGTGATCTATGAACTAGTATACGGTCTATTTTGGAGAATATACCATGTGCACCTGAGAAGAATGTGTATTCTGATGTGGAGTGGAACACTTTGTAGACATCTAAATCCATTTGTTCAAAGGTTTAGTTTAGTTCTAGTGTTTCATTGTTGATTTTTTCTCTAGTTGATCTTTTTGTGATAGTGGGTCAAAAAAGTGACCTGGTCGGTTGGCTTGTTGTTGAGATCCCCCAGTACAACTGTGTTAGTGCTTATTAGATTTTTCATATCTGTTAACATTTGCTTATATAGTTGGGTAAACTGGCATTTGCTGCATATTTTTATTGTTATTTCATCCTCTTATATTATTCCTTTAACAACTTTATAGTGACCTACTTTGTTTCTCTGAATCAGTCTTGGTTTGAAGTTCACTTTGTCTGCAAGTAGAATAACTACTCCTGCTTTTTTCTGGATGTCTTTTGTAGGTAGTATTGTTTTACATTCTTTGATTTTAATTCTATAAATTTATTTTTGAGTTAAATATGCTTCTTGTATCCCACATATTATTGGATCTTGTTTCTTGATCTGTTCTGACAATCTGTTTTTTTATTGGTGAATTGACACCATTCACATTGATAATTATAAGTGACATGTATTGATTTATCTTTGTCATATCATTTTCTTATTGGTTCTCTTTCTTTCCTCCTCTATTTAATTGTTTGCCTTATCTGTTGGATTCTTTGTATTGGGGTTCATGATGTTATACTATTTGATATCTCTTTCTATTGAGAACGTTTTGAAATTTTGGTTTGTTGTTCCTGAATTTGTTTTGTATTCTTTGTCATGGAAGTATCTTATTTCACTATCAATTATGAAAGATAGTTTTGAGGGATACATCATTCTGGGTTGGAGGTTGCTTTCTGTTAGAATTTGAAATACTTCAAATTCTCCTTGACTTAATGGTTCGTGTTGAGATGTCTATTGTAATTCTGATGATTTTACATTTATAGGTGGTTTATTTCCTTTCTCTAGAAGATTTTAATATTCTGTTCTTGTATTGAATTTCTGGAATATTCACTATTATGTGCCATGCTGTAAAATTGTTTTTGTGACTATGGCTAATCAGAGTTCAATGTACCTTAGTTGTCTGTATGCCAAATTCTTTTTCTCTGCAGTCCTATTTCATTGTTTAAGAAAATTGTATATGTCTGAGTAGAAATATAAACTTTAGTCCACTTAAATTTCAGAATAAGTGGGAGGTAGAAATGGCAAAAAAATTGACTCCTGGTGCCTACTTAGAGTGAATGAAAGCCAAGAAGCACGACCCCAGGTGCCTGTCATGGAAGGTTACATTTTATTATTATACAACTGCAAACTCCTCAAATGATTTTTATTAACTTTAAATATCTTAAATTTTGGCACACACACATGCAAACTCAAAAAGAGATACTACTGCAATAAAGAATGTTTTCAAAGTTCCCCATTTTATAATATATATGGTTCTATTTGCCGTATTGCAGTCCAAATTATAGCTTGAAAGTATAAGCATAATTCTGTGGTGAATGATTTAACTGTACTGATAAATTATAGACATGTACATGTATATTTATCTCTTTATGTTTATGTGTTAGGCTATAAATATGATTTGTGATGTGATTAAGTCTTTAAAGTGTACGACCAGTAATATCCCTTTATATTTGTAGCACTTTCGTTGTGTTATTTAATTCTGAGTGACTCACTTTTTGCATTTATAATAATAACTGTCTCAGAGTTAGTAGTTAGACAAGCCC
>PVJX010052198.1:0-10044 GCA_004027295.1 Dolichotis patagonum | reverse complement strand
AGCTGTGTTTTCACTAGATGCATTCACTATTTCTTTCACTGTTTTTATCAATTCTTCTTTTACCTGGGCAAGTATTTCTGGTTTGAATTTCTCCATAGCTTTCCCTATTTGCATATTTATTTCATTTGATATCATTTCAGACATTTCAGGTGTATGGCTTCTTTTTTCTTCTATGTACACAGCTTCTAAGCTTTCTTAGAGAGGGCTAGGGCTTTGAGCCTGCCTTTTGGTCTTTCCTTTTGTCATTTTTCTGTATTTCCTTACTTTGAGCGGTGTTCCAAAGCTTTCTCTGCTTATGTGGCAAATTACCTGTTACACCCTCAGTTCCTGGAGGGGCAGTGGCTCCCCCACAGGCTCCTGGCTTCCTCACAGGGTCCTAACTCCCCTCTATGGGTTCCTGGCTCCCTAAGTTGTAAGGCAAATGCTGGGTGTGGCCACCCGAGAGCCTGTGGAATCTCAGGCAGGCCAGGCCTCCATGCCTTGTCCCAGGCAGGTCTCCAGGAGGTTCCCTGCAAGTGAAGGGCCTACAGGTCCCAAAGAGTCAGGCCAGAATGTTGGTTTCTGAAAAGTTCCTGGTCCCAAACCGACCTGGCCAAGATGCCAGTCTCCACAATATTCCCAATCCAAACAGCCTGGGCCACTCTGTGGGTCCTAGAGTTTCGGGGCCCAAAGAGACAGGCCGAGATGCTGCTTTCTGGGAGACTTCCTGGGGGTGAAGGTCGGGGCTATGGGCCCAAACAGACCCGGCCCAGATGCTGATCTCCAGGCAGTTCCTTGCAGATGAAGGGTGGGCCTATCAGTCCCAAAGAGTCGCACCGAGATGCAGGTCTGCGCAGACTTTTGATCCAAACAGCCCAGGCCACTCTATGGGTCCGAGAGTTTCGGGTCCCAAAGAGACAGCCCGAGATGCTGCTTTCTGGGAGACTTCCTGGGGGTGAAGGGCCGAGCTCATGTTCTTTAAAATCAAAGAATGAATTTTAGGAACAATAGAGTTGAAGAGTAGAATATATTTATTGAGAGGAAGAAAGCTTCTGTGTGAAGAAAGAAGGAAGGGGTCCTGAGCAGGTTGCCAAGGACTCTGTATTTTCTAGGGACTTTTATAGAGCAAAATCATGAGATTAGATGGCTCAAAGTTGGGAAAAATGAGAATTTGCAAAAGTGGGCATAAAATGATCCAGATTTAATCCCTAAGGATTATACTTAGGGGTGTGCTTCCATTTGTTTTGAGAGCTGGCCCTCAGCAAGAGGTGTGTGTGTTCTGTTTTGAGATTTGGCCCAAAGCAAGAGGTGTGGGTGTCCTCCAAGTTATCAGATATTTGGTCCTCTCTGCCAGCTTCCTCGAGGGCCTAGCCTTGTCTGACTGCCTATAATATTTCTAACCGGCTCAGCTGCTATCATTTCAAAAATTTCAGTGGTGTATTTCACATTTTTCTCTCTCTCACTGTCACCTGGAGTTGTTCTGGGTTCCTGGAGATCTGAGGTTGCATTTCTCTTCTGAATCTTTTCATTTTCTATTTCAAAAGTTTTTTTTCTGTGTTGAGTTTTGAAAGTTTTTGTAGTAGGTATCTGTACCACTAGTATCAAATCCTGTCTATGAAAAATACATTCCTCATGAGTGTGTTCTGTGTGTAGAAGGTTTTTTTCTTGTGTGTGTTCCAAGATCCTACCTTCCCTGTTATTTAAGAGTGATGTGTTAGTATGTGTTTGATTCCGTCCCAAGTTATTTGTTGCTGGACTGTTTTGAGGTTATTGCCCTACAGTTTTCTACTATTGTTACAGAAGGGAGAACAAATGATTACAACAGATATGATATCCTAGTATAATTAGCAATAACAAAATTATAAAGTACACTTTGGAAACTAACAAACTGTGGTAGCTATTAATGTTGCATCTTAAAGTATAGAAGAAAAACAAACTATCACATAACAGAACCAATTGTAAATTAGGAGTTTGTATTCAAAGAATTTCCCCTTGATAAGAGTGGTTCTACCCTGTAATGAGGAGATCTTAGAAGGGTAGTAAATAAAACAAAGATAACTTAAAAGAAAGTAGAAGCAAGTCTGGAGAACAAAGGATGATCATGCAAACTTTGAGAAACTAGAGTAGAGGGCAAAAGAGAAAGAATGAAGATGTAAGCATGGAACAATCTCGCTTTGGTCTTTGGATTTGGGGAATGGGATTAGTTTTCTGTGACTGAAGTCCTACTCAGATTTTTAGAAAAGAGAGAAAAGAGAAAAGAAAAAGAAAAAGTAAGGGAAAAAAGCAAAAAAACAATATCCAAAAAGACAACAGTTGTTTCCTCACCCCCTTGCTTCTATTCTGTGTGTCTTTACCCCAAAGTGCAATGCTGGCTCACCTACGCTGTCTCCTGTTGGATTATATTGTTATTGTGGCTTCCAACTTTTCACATCAGTAGTCCCAACTGTCTATCCTGTGTGCATCTGTTGGGACCCTACTGTGTTGCTTGTATTTTCTCTAGTCTCTGAGTCTTCTGGAGTGGTTCATCTCAGATGTGGCATCAGCGGGGAGAGAGACCTTTCTCTGGACTTTCCAGTGTGGTTTACCTGAGTTGCAGGTGTGGCAATAGTGATAGGATGTGTCCATGTTGTTCACCTGGGTCTTGGTGGTTGTAGAGGTGGTGACAGGTGGGGCTATCCTCCATGCTAGTTTCCATGGCAGAGATGGCAATCTATACAATATTTTCTCTATTTATCCATTTGTTAATGGATACTGTCATGTCATTCATAAATCTCTATTTCCTTGAGACTAGTCTTTGCTGCTGTTACGTTTTCCTGATTTTTCCCTAATCTTTGTGTCTATGTGTTTATGTCTGTGTATTTAAAGAATAGAGTATACTAATGTTTTTACACTGGCTGTGTTATGAGAAGCTGTTCAAAGTTCAGTCTTTCTATAGATTATGAGCAAGCTTTTTGTTATAGTTCTGAGGACTGGGGTTGCTGGAACTGATGGCGCACTTGGGAGGCCTTGAAATCTGGGACACCAGATGCTGTAGCAGTGGAGGAATTCAGCCAATACCTGGAGCCTCTCCAAACAGTGCCATGTTGGCAAGGGCTAGGTGTCAGGGATTTTCAAGGTCTATTTGCTGCTGAGAGCAGTCTGGATGCCAGGGACAATATTGGCATTTTAGAAGTTGTGTAAATGAGAAGCTGACTCCTCTCCATAGGCCTGAGAGTGATTTGGAAATGTGGAGATGTTTTAAAAAGTCAAAGGAATGAAAAATACCTGTTCCACTCCATCCAGCATTTAAACTTCTCAAATTACCTATACTCAAGTAAAGCCTACCTGGATCTTTAAACCATAATTGGAATCTAAGATGTACAGAAATGAGTAGAAAAGCCGACTTTTCCATTTAGATCCTAAACTTGCCAATGAGTATATCTCCATAAATCCTCCTGCCTTCTCCCTCCTATTCTCCACAAGTCTCTAGACATAGTCATTTGTAATATAGAGACTGTGCACATTATTAAGGGTCCTTATGGTCACATCAGTGTTAAAAAATTACATTTCTGAAATTCCAAAGGAGGTGTGAATACTAATGAAATACTAACTGATATCAAGGAATTATTCTTAGTATATTTTATTTTTAGATTTTATGATAGCACTGTTGCTGTAATTTTAAAGAATCTTATAATTCAAAGATGTATTTTATTTTCATGTAAAATAACACAATGGGATGAAGAATACTCCAGGTATTGGAATAGGTGAGGCATTCAATGGTAGAGTACTTACCTAGCATTGAAAATGCCTTGGCCTTGATCCCCATCAATATGATGATAATAGCAGTAATGATAATCTAAACATATGTGATGAGAAAGTAAATGAATGAGAGAAAAGGAGGGAGTTTGTGCTTATATTATTTGATCAATTTTTATGTTTATATCTTGTAATCTGAGAAACTACTTTTTAAAATAACAATAAACACTAAATTAACAATTGTTAATCTCCTATTATTTGTTTTTAAGTTACATGCCATTGTTTTATTGGTTTTTTTCTCTCTAAAATAAAAAGAAAGAAAATGAAAGAATACTTAAAATGATTAATTGTTGAGACTGGATAATAGGTATGTAGCAGTTAATTATATTGTACTAAGGCTCATCACTGTTTCAATCTGAGCAATGCTATTTTTATATGCTTTCTAAATAACTTGGATATCTATTTTTGGCAATCCAGACCTATTTATGCTTTGTTTTGGACAGGCCAAGCCATTTATATTTTAACCTTGGAGAGATCCACTTTCACATTTTCAAATACAAGCAAGTGTATAAAATATTACAAAGAGATTGTTTTCAGCCAGACTGCTTGAAAGCTTGAGGGGTTCTGAAATTTATTTCCTCCTGAATCATTGGCATCCAAGACCTCTGTCCTGATTGTGACATAGGCTATGAGTGTGAAGAATACAACTTTCTTGGAAAATTCATCCCTCCTCTGTCATCAGTCCTTATCTGGGACTCATATAGTTGCTGGACGTTTCTACACTTAGGGCTCAACTCACTAGTAATTGACATAGACAAATTATCTCAAAATCACATTTTTCTTACCATATCATCAGAATTTCCTCTCCTATTAACCACAAAAATTATCATATAGTGTGTCCCCCTGTACTTATTATTCCTCTTCAATAATTAGAAACTCATGGCTACTTTTGTTTCAAACTTTCTTTCTGTAACACTGTAAGACAAATTCCAAACATACCATCATAACCTTTCATTCCATAAACATTTTGGGCTATACTTTATCGTGATACTAGGAGTTGAAGCCAGGAACTCATGTATGTTAGGCTAGCACGCTACTGCTGTGTTATATTTTAAACCTTCAGACTGTTAATAACAGTAGAGTTTAAAATATATAGTAGAGTTTAAAATAAATAGTAGAGTTTCAAATAAACAGTAGAGTTTAAAATGTAACAGTGGTTATACACTGTTTGTATAATCAGAGATGAACAAAAGATACAAAAGTCTCTTTTAAATCCAAAATAATTCTGATATAAATTCTTTCAGTCATAGGCCATTCAATTTAGAATAAGTCCCTTTGTTTTCTAGATATCAATTTTCTAATCTATATTAATGGGGTAGGAGAGGTGAGAGTCCTCTCTATCTGTAGCTATAGCTCTAGCTTTAGATCTAGATCTAGGTCTTTCTAAGAGTTTTGAAGGTTGCACACTAAGATAGTGCTTCTCAAGTTTCCAGGTGTATAGGAGTTCCCTGTTAAAATGGAGATTCTAATTCAGTGGTCTGATTTGGGATCTGGAAATCCACATTTGTTTTATTTCTGTTTTGTTTTATGCTTAATTTTAGTTGTATTTTTTGTTTTATTGAAAGATTCAGAGAATGTTTGTTGCATATCGTAAGCTACTATAAATATACAGTTTATATGTACAGTTTTTATTTTTTCTTTTTCATTGAACAGGGTGACATTGGGTTTGTTCAGACCAAAATGCAAATAAAGAAATACTAAATAAGAGTGTATGCAGACATTTATTTTCAATAAGTTTCCAAGTAATACAATGCTATTTTTCCATAAACTATACCTTCAAAAATAAGACTAAATTATCACAAAATCAAAAGCCTTCCCAGTTTTGCAAATCTAAAATTTTTGATAATTTTGTCCATCATTATACCACTAGGTGGGAAATACATTTTACATCCTCTCAAAGTAACCACATTTAAAAAAATCTTCAGGCAAACGTTTCTATGCTTCCCAAGTTTTGTTTCTAGGCAATAGTGTGCTGAATTGAGTTTGTACCAGTTCTCATAAGATGACTTTCAAATTTTCAGGAAAACATTCATTCAAGTCACAGCCAAAACTCACAATGTAATTAACATCCACACTTATAGTGGCATTATTTAAAAAAGTCAAGAAGTGGAACTAACCTAACATACTCTGATAGATAAACAGATAAAAGTGTGATATATAGCTAAAGTGGATTATTATTCAGTATTAAAAGAAAAGTTTTAACACAGAGTATAATGTATATTTCCTTTAGAATCTATGCTTAGTAAAAAAAGTGACAATGAAAAGACAAATACTATATAATTACATTTACATGTAGTAATTAAAGTAGCCAAATTCATGAGATATAAAATAGAATGGGAGTTATCAAGGGATGATGGGAGGAAGCAATGGCTAAATCTATTTAATGGGTACTGAATTTCAGTTTTACAAGATGAAGTTTTGAATTTCTGTTTCATAAAAATGTAAGCATACTTAACATTACTGTGTTTTTTCAACAATTAAATTATATACATAAAGGTACATTATACTAAAATAAGAGTAATAAATGCTCAAAACTCATCACTTTCAAAGTTTTTTACATTAATATTGTCAGTAATATCATTATATTATGTGCATATATTTTGTATATGCAATATATAAATAATACCTGTACTATTGTATCTGTATGGTGGAAATAGGAAATATAAGATTGTAGTACTACATATCTTTTCCAAACTTTGCATTCAATAACATTAAATTGGTAATTCAAAATTTTACAGTGCTACAAACTCCCTCCCATCTGTGTCCCCTGGGGAACTTTGCTAGTTAAACTTTTGCCAGTAGAGTCTAAAAACATTCTTTACCAGTAAATGCTTCCACTATAGGTCCTAGAAACCTATTTGACTACATTTTAAAATACAGAATAGAGGTAGAAATCATTTTTTAATTAAAGCATGACATTAAGTTCACCTTCCAGTCATTTAATAAGGGAATAGGTAGAAGTGTAGAACAAGCCATTATCCAATGAATAGTGAGCACTTCTGTGTGTCAGACTCTGTAGGGAAAAAGGAACACTTTTCTACTGTTAGTGGGAGTGCAGATTGGTGCAACAATTGTGGAAATCAATGTGGATACTCTTCCAAAAGCCAGGATTAGAGAAACCATTTTATCCCACCTATTCTGCTTCTGTGCATTTTCCAGAAAGAATTAAAAATATACCACAGTGATACAAGCACCCTTATGTTTGTATAGCACAATTTGTAATAGTCAAATCTTGGAAATAGCCCAAGTGCCCATCAATTAAGGAATGGATAAAAAAGATGTGGTATTTTTCACTCAAAGCAAGGAAATATAGAAAAATGACAAAAGGAAAGACCAAAAGGCAGGCTCAAAACTCGAGCCCATCAAAGAAAGCTTAGGAGCCATGTACATAGAAGAAAAAAGAAGCCATACGCATGAAATTTCTGAAATGATATCAAATGAAATAAAGATGCAACTAGGGGAAACTATGGAGAAATTCAAATCAGAAGTACTTGCCCAGGTAAAAGAAGAAATGATAAAAATAGTGAAAGAAATAGTGAACACATCTAGTGAAAACACAGCTAAAAAATTAGAGGAACAAAGCAAACAGATAGAATCCCTGAATGAACACTATAAGAAACAAACAGAATACATAAAGCAGATTCAAAGAGATAAATCAAAAATGCAACTGAAAGCTGCCAAAACTGCCTCAATGAAAGTGAAGATAGAATTTCAGACATTGAAGATGAGATTGCAGTCAGTGAAAGGAAAGATCTCTTAAAAATAACAAAGAATCAGGAAATAGCAATTCAACACCTGCAAGATGATGCAAAGAAAAATAACATAAGATTAATAGGGCTAAATGAAAAAGAAGGGGACAGCCCAAATGATATCAAGAGGCTATTTACAGAAGTAAAGGCTGAAAACTTCCCAAAAATGAGAAGAGAAACTGACATTTAGATAAGTGAAGCATATAGAACTAAACAGCCATAACCAAAATAAAACTACACCCAGACACATAATAATCAGCATCCCAGAAATCCACCATAAGAACAGAATACTAAAAGCTGTTAGAGAGAAAAGAGAGATCACCTCTCTCTGCTGTCAGAAGAGAGACAGAAGTCAGAATCACAGCAGACTTCTCAACACAAACAATGAAGTAAAGAAGAGCATGGAGTGAAGTATTTCAGATCCTAAAGGAAAACCACTTCCAACCCAGACTGACGTAACCTGCAAAACTGTCCTTCAAAATGGATAGATAAATAAAATACTTCCATGACAAAGAACAGCTGAAGAACTTCATGAACACCAAACCAACCCTACAAAGAATACTGAAAGACATTCTAGATATACATCGGATAAAATCACCAAGCAAGGCAGGCAATTAAAGAGAATGGAAAGCTAACAATACAACAGCAGAAAGATAACATGTCAACAATAAACCTATAAATAACTGCTATAATATTTAATGTAAATGGCCTCAACTCACCAATCAAAAGAAACAGACTGGCAGAATAGATCAAGAAAAAACATCCAAACAAAGGCTGTCTACAAAAGCCAAACTAACCTAAAAGGACACTCATAGACTGAAAGTCAAAGGATGGAAAAGAAAACTTTATGCAACAGGAAAACAACAACAACAACAAAAAAGTGGGAGTAGCAATCCTGTTTGCAGACAATGTGAACCTCAAACCAAGAATGATCCAAAGAGATAGAGAAGATCACTACATACTAGTTAGAGGAAAACTTCAAGAGGTAGATATAACAATCTTAAATATATATGCACCAAATTCCAGAGCACCCAGCTATATAAAGCAAAAACTAACAGAAATGAAAAATCAAATAATAACACAATTATAACAGGAGACTTTAACACACCATTGACCCAAAGGGACAGATCAACTAGACAGAAAATCAGCAAAGACATAACAGAACTGAATCACACCTGTGAACAAATGTACTTGATAGATGTATACAGACTGTTCCATTCAACAACATCAGAATGTACCGTCTTCTCAGCAGTGCATGGGAGATTCTCTAAAATGGATCATATACTAGCCCACAAAATATATTTAAATAAGTGCAAAAAATTGAAATTATCCCATGCATGTTATCGGATCATAGTGCCATGAAACTAGAAATTAAGGATAAAAGCAACTGCAAAAAACCCACAAACACATGGAAATTGAATAATACACTCTTGAGCAATCAGTGGGTCACAGAGGAAATTAAAGAAGAAATTAAACAATATCTAGAAGCAAATAAAAATACAAACACAACTTACCAGATTTTGTGGGATGCAATGAAAGCAGTACTCAGAGGAAAATTTATTGCATTGAGTTCCCACATCAGGAAGACAGAAGAAACACAAATAAACAACCTGATGCTACAATTCAAATATCTAGAAAAAGAAGAGCAAGCCAAGCCCAAAGCCAAAAGAAGGGAGGAAATTCTAAAGATCAGAGTGGAAGTTAATGCAATAGAAACTAAGAAAACAGTACAAAAGATCAATGAATCAAAGAGTTGGTTCTTTGAAAGAATAAATAAAATTGATAAGCCCTGGACAACCTTATTAATAAAAGGAAAGAAAAAACTCAAATTCATGCAATAAGGGATGAAAAAGGTGAAATTACTACAGACTCGGCAGACATAGAGAAGGTCATCAACACCTATTTCGATAACCTCTACTTTCATAGGTTCGATAACACAGAAGAAATACACAGATTCCGGGATACATATGAACTACTGAATTTGGATCAGGAAGATGTAAAAATGCTGAACAACCCAATTTCTATTACTGAAATTGAAACTGTAGATGGAATGACTGAAGAATTCTACAAGAAATATAAAAAAGTCTTAATTCCGACAATCTCAAACTTTTCAATGAAATCGAAAGAGAAGTAATTCTACTTAAGTCATTCCTGGAAGCAAATATCACTCTAGTACCAAAACCAGAGAAAGACTCAACTAAAAAAGAGACCTATAGGCCAACCTCCCTAATGAACATACATGCAAAAATTCTTTTTTTAAATTTTTTTTATTTTTACTTTATTTATTTATTTTTTTCATTTAAAAGAGAATAAAACAAAAGTGGGCAGTACAGAGCAGATCAGAACAGGACAACATAGGCAACACAGTACTTTACATTAAGTCAACTGGACATCAACAGAATCTAACACCATATCTCTTACTCTGCTATAGTTGAGCATAGTTTCAATTACAATAATATCAAACATAACACAATAGTATAAAGCCATGCATATAGTGAAAGAATTACAGGGCTTTCTGAAC
>PVJX010052197.1:0-10045 GCA_004027295.1 Dolichotis patagonum | reverse complement strand
TCTAAGGGACAAGGGGTGAAGCAATATATCAATTCTAGGAGTGTCAAAGTAGAAAAGAGAAAGGATAGGAAAGATTCCTTGAAGAAATAATATCTAAAACTTTCCTAAATTTGTTGCAAGATAATATAAATATCACAGAAATTCAACAAAGCCCAGATACGATGCACTCATACCCACACCAAGATGTAACATAACTAAATGACTAATATGTGAAGACAAAGACAGAATCTTGAAAGCAGCACAAGAGAAGGGCTTGTGCTGTAGAAGGGCCTCTGAGATTCTCAGCAGGTTCCTCATCAAAAATGTTGGAGGACAGGAGGTGTGGGACTGATGTGATAGATCAGTGTGCTAAAAGAAGAACAAAACTGTCAGCTAAACAGCCATTCAATGCAAAATGTTCATTCATAGTTAAAGGAAATATTAAAATATCGTGAGGCAAATAAAAGCAGAATAAGTTACTAAATTAGTTTTAATTTACGGGATTATATGTGAACCTCAAGGTTACAAGCAAGAAAACAGTAATAGAATATACTCAAAAAGAAATAAAAGAAAATTAAAATATTTCATGATAAAAATTTACTAAAATTGAAAGGGGCAATAATGTAGGAAATGAGGATTGAAGATCTATAAGTCATATAGAAAATTAATAGTGGAAGTCACTCTATATCAGTAAATAATTCCAAAGTAAGTAAATTAGATTCTCCAAACAAAAGATGAAAGCTTGCAGAATATGTTTTACAAGCTATCCAAGTTTATATTCTGAAGATATCAAAGACACACATAGGTTGAAAGTGAAATACATGTCTTGGGAATAGTAGCCAAGAGAGAAAATTTAGCAATATGAAAAAATTAAGACAGTAGTGATGCATATGCTTGTAATTCCAGAGCCTGGCAAAATGATTGCAAGTTCAACCTGTCTTGGAAAATTAGCAGTCTAGCAAGGCCCTGTCTCAAAAGTAAGAAAGAACTGGGGATAGAGCTCAGTGCAGAGGCCTTGAGGTTGGTCTTGAGTACAAGCAAAAGAAAAATAATTTACACAGGCAAACAGTGTAAGAGAAATAATTATATATTAGTGAACATGGCAGCTTTCACAATTATAATGATCTCTTTATCTAATTACAGACCATCAAACTGTGGTAAACACTCATGTAATTAAAAACAAATCAATATTTTCATAATAACACTTCAATATTTCAATGTCTTTCTCTTAATAATGGCTATAAGAATGATATAGAAGATAAGTAAAGAGCGACACAATAAGCCAACCAAATCTAACAGATACTAATGTGCTTGAATAATATGGTGAATGACTAAGTTTCCTAATAAACAATTACAGTAGAGTATACATGGACAGCAATTACCCCCGAAACATTTCGGTCACACTGATCCCATCATTCTGCCATTTTATGAAGCAATTTTGGAACTCGTTTTTTCATGAATGTCTTTCTTTGCACAGGTGTGGTTGACTCAGTGTCCTAAATTGGTTCAAACGTTACTGTTCATTTTGACCCGTGAATATGGTGGGGTAAAGCACACATAATATTTTCACATGAATTGTCATAAAAATTTTACCACTGGCCAACCTCCTAATAGATTTTGGTAATGATGGAAATTAAATCTAAAGCACAAATTTATAGGATGAAGCTTTGGTAAAAAGTAAAAGAGGATAAGAGAAAATGATAAAGGAGTTTAGTTTGAGAAACTGAAAGATACATACAAAGAATGAAGCTTTACCAAACAACACATTGATAACTTAATCTAGACTAAGATCTCAGCCTAACAAGTTAAATTATAAAATTCTTTAAAGAAAATATAGAGCTAAAGTTTGAGAAACTGAAAGATCAGGCCCATCCTTAACAAAAAAGAAGATGAAAAATAAAATAGGGTTCCAGTTTGAAAAGCTTCAGGCTCCACACTCTGCTGAAGGGTTCGAGGACCTGCCCCCATCTCTGCAAAGGACAGAGGTCTGCCTTATAGGTCATCTGGGTACCTGGCAACTGGCCAATCATTTTCTGAGTACTGGTTTCCTAGGTAAGGAATTTTCATGGTTTTGGTGTGGTCCTGTTTCCAGGGAAGGGCTGGATCAATTTTTCGTGGTTTCGGTCATACAAGACTCTGCTTTTTCTGGAATTCTGGTGATCACAGGTATACTGACTGGAGGATACTTGGGGTAGCTGACTGTTCCTTTATGTCTCTTAGATTCATATCCTCACTCCTGAAGGGGGATGAGATCTTGTAAATATAGGGTTAATCAACTCTGGTTCCTGCCAGCTCTTGGACACTCCCAAAATGATCAAAATGCCTGTATGCTAAACTGAGAGGAATTTGGACCCAAGATTTCAATGACAGAATGTACCAAATGAATATCAGGTTTTGTTTTGTTTTTATTTACATATAGGGCATCTTACTTAGGCTCAAGGGAAGAGTCACAGATTTGGGATTATGTTAGGAAAAAAATAGATCTCACATCAACATAACATTATAATGCAAGGTGACAAAAAACAGCAAACTAAATCCAAAATTAGCAGATAAAAAAGTAAGAATGAAATCAGTGCAGAGATAGAGAAAAAAAAGAAAAATCAGTGAATTTGAAACTTAGTTCTACAAAAGGACCAGTGAAGATAACAAATCTTTAATTAGACTGACTAAATGAAAAATATTGAGAATTATATAAGTAAGATCAAAATTCAAAGTAAAGATAATCACCTGTACAGAAACAAAAAAAAATTTAAACTGGTGCTATGGGCAAATGCATATCAAAAAACTAATAAACTAGATTAAATGAAAAATTCTTAAGAACATCGAACCTACAGATGAAATCATAAAGAAATAAAGTATATGTAAATACACCTAAAGCTTTATTGTATCAGTATCAGAAATCTGATAAAAGGTCTGGCCCTGATGACTTGACTGTTAAATTCTACCAAACTTTTGAATGATTTGTTTCCAGATTTTTGCCAAAGTTGAAGGAAGAGACATATTCTAACCCATTCTGCAATACCAGAATTACCCTAGACTTCAAATGAATATTAACATTCTTATGCACTTTGGAATAATATTAACAATAATCAATATGTGCAAAGAACCTCAATATCCTTATGAAAAACATGTGCTATATATGCAAATGGGATACTATGGAGGTCAAACAGTTTTGTGACAGAACTGCAGTGAAAGTCGCATAACAAAATGAATGTACTTAATAGTGCTGTACTATACACTTAAAATGGTAAATTTATAGTAAGTCTATTTTACACTTCAGAAATGGTAAACAAGATATAGATCACCATGCCTAATACCTGGAAAAATTCATTTGCTTTCTTAATGAAGTAATAAACCCTAAAATAGGAAACAGTGGTATGCATTTAGTTGAAAAGGCTTCTATTTTAAGAGAGTGTGTCATTTTCTCTAAAAAAGAAAAACAAAAACTATTTTGTCCCAGTAATGGGAAAAGTGACTAATATAGGTTGGAAATGCTGCTGAATTGTAAGGTAATAACTGCGTTTAATGGGACCACACACACGCATACACACACACAAGTAAAATATCTCAAACTTCTCAACTGATAAGTTGTCAAATTATTCAGGTATGTACTTCTCTTCATATATCACATATATAAATATGACAGCAAATATATTCTCACATAAGTAGAATGATACAGCAGTATACATGGATAAGAAAAGAACATGTAATTACAATATGCAATTTAAATTAAAATTAATTTGCATTATCATATAAAGGTCACCTGCCCTTCAGGTAAGCACCCCCCACTAATATCTTAGTGTCTGTTAGACATTTAAATGGTACATTTGCAACTTTTATACCTAAATTGATGCTAGTCAAGTGCTCTTATGCAGAGCTACAGTCCCAGTCCCTGATAAATTAATAAATCTAAAAAAATAGAAAAATAAATTTTACTCCTTAATAAGAACATAGTGCAGAGTGTTTCCTGCCACTTCAGAGTTGCATGCATCAATAAAAAGAGGAAGCAGAGCAACTCAAATACTGTTAGCTGGAGACGTGTTGCTTTTCTAGTTGCTTGCACTGAGCTTATGAAAAGTCACTTGATAAGTGTGCATTGAGTTGACTTTGCTGATGGCCTTGGACTGTGAATTCTCTGAAGACCAGAGCTCAGACTCTGTAAGTCTCCTCGCATGTGTTATGTATATAATGACTGTGGAGGCAGCAGCCACAGGTTTTCCACTGAAAATAATAACAGAGATTTTTGCTAAAGGAAGGTTGTAGAAGCCTGTACCAGCGTAAGTGAGAAATGGAAAGTATTCAGCTGTTGACATTTTTTAGGACAGACCAGTTCTAGACAGTAAAAATAGTGCCAGGCTTTTATAAATGAATTTATGAAATGAAAAGAAGAAAACAATAAAGGAAAGCACAATCTTTACTACTGTATATGTTTTTGTAAGGTTTTATTTAATATTTTCTCTCTCTTTCTCTTTCTCTTTCTCTCTCTCTCTCTCTCTCTCTCTCAATTCTCTCTCTCTCTTTTACCATTTATCGAACTCATGACCTCAGGCCTGCCAGACAGGCCCTTGTTGCCTCAGAGATAAATGCCCAGATTATTTAACATTTTAGAAAAACAAAGGAATTCAGTACATTATGACAAATAGTATCTATATTAATCTTGCAATGTTGAACTTGCCCTAACACTGTTTTGGGAAAAGGCAGTGTTTAATCCAACTATGTCAGCAGAAACCATTGTTTTCCTTTTGTAATAGTCTCTATATTTACTTTATTTTGCATTTAATTAATTTTGAGTTATTTAGTAATAATGGGATAAATGCAACACAGTATTTTTCCTTTTTTAATCATAAATATAAATTTCTGTGATGCATCTTGTCTCATGATACACCTAACATGAAATTAAATAGTAATTTGTAGAATAACACTCATAGAAATTTCAGGATTATAGATTTTATAACTCTAAATCACGGTCATATATAATCCATGCACTCAACACTTTAGACACATACTCCTAAGCACACTGTTTGGATGCTATAACACTGTAGAGAATAATGAGTTTCTAAAGATAAGAATCTTTCCATTTCATTGAAACTTTTGCCGATCTGTTATCTTGAAATCTAACTGCATATGTTACCCTACAGTGATGTTGGCTGCAATCATGCATATAAACAAAATTTAAGAATAATATTTTAATATTTTTGTGAGATGTGAACCACTTTATACAACCCTCAGGGTAAAAAGACCTCAATTAGGAAAAGTTCGGTGTTTCAATGATCTACAATATTTTATAAAATGACATGCAGAGAACTCCTTGAGGGGAATTGTAGTCTGTATTAATGCCAGAATTCTTCATGTCAGAATAACTACAGACATCATTTTGATGATCTGATACAGGAACTCTCCCTGGCTCTTCTCCTTAAGAACAAGGAAAATGAAATGTAAAAAGAAATTGTGTCTTTAAAGATATCATTAATGATCCATGTAATAAATGATAGTCAGTAAGGAACTGGATAAAATTTCCTCAGGGCTAGAAATGGATTAAAACCAAAGCATATTTTAATAGAGAAATAATAGAGAAATGGACAATTTTAACTTGTAATTTCAACATTTCTTTTACAGTCAATGATGCAACATCTAGGAAAAAAATAAACATGCCAAAAATGCGATCAACACAAGAAATGATGCTTTTGACATTTGTAGATACCTATACCCAACAAATACAGACTACATGGTATTTTGCACATGCATTTCCTGGGACATAAAACAGGTCTTAATACATACAAAAAAAACCCCTGAAATTATGTAGAGTATATCTTTTGACCACAAACAAATTAATGATCTAAAATACTTTTAAATGTCACACATAATTTTTATTGGGCCACACATATAACCCAAGATAAATATACAATTATTTAGAAATTCTAATATAGGACTCATTGTGTAAATGTATTGTACTTGTGGTGAAAGCCATATAACAAAACCTTCATTGCAATGTAATTTCTAATTTTAAAGAAACAATAATGTTTGCAGAAAGGCAGGTGATTTATCACTGTGATTCTGGTAACATAAAATTATGCTATATAAAATAATGAAAGAAAATATTAAGAAGCTCTTGAAATTATGAGTCTTTTATGTGTACAAATATGCTGTGGTATCCAGTGATAAAGCAAAAGTCTATACCATCAGTTAGTGTGCTGTCATTTTTAGAATAAGCAAAATAATCTCCCTAAAACAAGGAAGAATAGATATTATTCAAATATTTCTATAATTTTGAATAACAAATAAAAGCATTAAAGCAAAATCAATTACTTTTCATACTGTCTACAGAAGCTAAGGATCTCAAGAAACTTTAAAATAGAGAAAATATTATCCAGTTTTAGAAGCTTGTCAACTCTGTCATATCAGAGTTGGAAATTTTTATTCAAATTTAGTCAAAATATTTTAATTGGCAACAGCTCCAATTTAGAAGATTATTTTCTAGGACATGATTTATCAAATTCTAGGTGAAATATTTTTTTTTTCTTAATTGAATTCCTTGCTAAGAGGTAAATTCATAGTTCAGATAAAGTAATTGTTTAAGTTTGAGGACAAATATCAATAGCAATGCTCATTTAAAATGGCACAAGATTTTATATCTATTTCAACTGTGAAATACAATTACATATAAAACATTAACAATACAATAAACAGTTTCAGAATTAAAAAATATATAGTAAAAATGTGGCCATTGGGATTAAAAATGGCATAGAAATGACAGAGTGGTCAGGAATATACACAGCAGTATATATCAATAAACATAAAATTACTGAGAAGGTTACAAGGGAAAAAATACAAGATACAGAGGGGAAATAATTAAAAGAAATAAAAGCAAAGCCAAGCATGATGGCAAAAGTCTATAATCCCAGTACTCAGGAGGCTGAGGCAGGAGGGTAATAAATTCCAGACCAACCCACAGAGCTACAGAGTGAGAAACTCTCCACCAAAAAAATAAAATAAAAGGTTTGAACTATGGCAAATGGAATCATAGGAGAGGAGAGAATGAATAATGAAACATATTTAAAGAAATGACAGCCTCAAACTGGAAAATTTAGTAAAGGATAAAAACATATATATTGAAAATGGCAAATTAATTCCAAATACAAAACAATTCACAAAGAAGCACTCCTAACCCCTCATTAACTGTGGAAAACTATGAGTAAAATATAAAAAGACCAGAGAACAACACAAAGGGACACCAACTATTGGCCAGAGTTCTCAGTAGAAATCATGCTGAATCAAAGTGAAATAAAAACAGCTTTGGATTTTTTATTAAACAAAGAATCCATGGTACATATATTGCTTTTGTGATATTTTAGTATTATCACATTCCTGAAGATCTGAGTTTTCTTCTCATATAAATACAAAGAAAAACATTATCAGAGGAAACTCAGACCTTCAAGAATGAAGAACATTGAAAATGATACATATATAAGTATATGTAAAGCATTTAATTTTCTCATGATTTCTCTATAAAATATTAAAGTTAATAGCAGAAATGATTGTATGGTTTGTGAGGCTTATATGTATGTGTGATACTGCTGAGAAATATAATAAAAATACCATTTTAGTAATATTTTCAATTTTTCCATATTTTATATGAGCTTGTCTTCCTGAATGATAATTTATAAAAGATAATACAGCTCTTGGATATGAAGAATGAACATTGTAAAAATAGCCATACTCCCCAAACTGTTATATATATTTAATATAATCCCAATCAAAATACCTTTAACATACTTCACAGATCCATAAAAAAAATTCCTAGAATTCTTTTAGAAACAGAAGAGACCTAGAATAGCAAAGGCAATCATGGGGAACAAAGGCAAGGCAAGAGGCATCACAGTCTCTGACTTGAAATTATACAACAAAGCTACTTTGATAAAATCAGCATGGTACTAGCAAAAAACAAAAGACAAGCAAACAAACAAAAACACCAAAAAACAGACCTGAGAATCAATGGAATATATTAGAAGATGCAGACATAACTACCAAGACACTCAGCCATCTTATATTTCAAAGAAACTAAACATGTTCACTGAAAGGATAGCCTCTTTAATAAATGCTGCTGGAAAAATCAGCTTTCCATATTGCTGAAGACTAAAACCAGACCCATGTCTATCACCATGCACCAAACTAAAGTCAAAATGGATCAAAGATCTCAATATTAAAATAGAAATGCTGAATCTTCTGGAAGACAACATAGTTAGAATTCTTGAAGACATAGGAGTGGGAAAAAATTTCATTAACAAAACACAAACCACATGTGAAGTACTTCAAAGAATCAACAACTGGGATCTCATCTTATTAAAAATTTATTATACTTTGAAAGGAATCATCAACAGAGTAAAAGAAAACTCACTGAATAGAAAAGAATTTTACCTAGCTCTCCCTCAAAGGACTTATAACAAGAACATATAAAGAACTGAAAAATATCAGCTCCGCACAAAATTCAAAGACTAAATCCAAAAATGGACATGTGAGATGAACATGTACTTCCCATATGAAGGAATACAAATGGTAAACAAATACATGAAGAAATGTTCAACATCAGTGATCATTTGAGAAATACAAATTAAAATGACATTGAGATTCCACTGCATGCCAGAAAGAATGGCTGCCATCAAGAAATCAACCAATAACAAATGTTGGTGGAGCTTTGGGGAAAAAGAACCCTTTTCCACTGCTGGTGAGAGTGTAGACTGATACAACCATTGTGAAAATCAGTGTGTAGAGGCCACAAAAATCTAAGCCTGGAAATAGTAAAGATTAGAGCAGAAATCAATGCAATGGAAACTAAAAAAAACAAAAAAAATACCCAAAGAATTAATGAATCAAAAAGCTGTTTTTTTTTTAATTTGAAAGAGAATAAAACAAAAGGGGGCAGTACAGAGCAGATCAGAACAGGACAACATAGGCAACAGAGTACTTTACATTAAGTCAACTGGACATCAACAGTACCTAACACCATATCTCTTACTCCGCTATAGCTGAGCATAGTTTCAAATACAATAATATCAAACATAACACAATAGTATAAAGCCATGTATAGAGTTAAAGAATTACAGTGCTTTCTGAACCAAATAACAGAAAATGATCAATGGGTACTATAATATTTCATTTTTGTTAAAAAAAAATTTGTTTGAACTATCACACATATTCAAATTCCAATAAGACACAATGTGATAGATAGAATCAACGGTAGTAGAACAAAAAAAGCATGGTAGGACTTCTAAGAAGGATGGTATTAAATCAGCAATAGCTGTCATAATGTTTTGTTTTCTTCAAAACAGATATTCATATCATCAAGTATGATATAGTCAAACAAAACAGGATAAAACCATTCTAACTGATGATTGAAAACTTTGAAAGACTTCGAAGCTATGAGATGGGGACTCATGCTTACCATAAAGTCTTATATACTCTTACCAAATCTCATATTAGGGAGACTATATGGTATTTACCCTTGTGAGTTTGGTGTATTTCACCTAAGAGAATGGTCTCAAGTCGTGTCCATTTATTTATAAATATCTTGATGTGATCATTCTTTATAGCTGAGTAGTACTCCATTGTATAAAAATGCCACAACTTTTTTATCCATTCCTCAGTTGATGGGCACTTAGGTTGTTTCCAAGATCTGGCTATTACAAATTGTGCTGCTATAAACATGGGAGCACATATATCACTGTGGTATGATGTTTTCAGTTCTTCTAGGAATATGCCTAGAAGTGGAATAGCTGGGTCAAATGGGACTTTCATACCCAGCCTTTTGAGGAATCTCCAGACTGACCTCCACAGTGGTTGAACCAGTCTACACTCCCACCAACAGTGTAGAAGAAGAGTCCAGGCCCAGATGGATTCACTGCAGAATTCTACAAGAAATACAGAGAAGACTTAACTCCAACACTCCTGAAACTCTTCAATGAAATTGAAAGGGAAGCAATTCTTCCTAAATCATTCCTGGAAGCAAATATCACTCTAGTACCAAAACCAGAGAAAGACTCAACTAAAAAAGAGAACTATAGGCCAATCT
>PVJX010052196.1:0-10046 GCA_004027295.1 Dolichotis patagonum | reverse complement strand
ATGGTGCTGGAAAAATTGGCTGTCCATATGCAGAAGACTAAAACTAGACCCATGCCTATCACCATGTACTAAACTGAAATATAAATGGATCAAAGATCTAAATATTAAAAAAGAAACAATAAATCTGTTGAAAGACAAAATAGGTAAAAATCTCGAAGATACAGGGATAGGTAGCGAATTAATGAACAAGAATCAAACCGCATGGGAAATACTTCCCAGAATCAATAACTGGGACCACATCTTATTACAGAGCTTCTGCATGTCAAAAGATATTTCCAGTAGAGTGAAAGAAAACCCACAAGATGGGAAAAAATCTTAATGGATTGTGCCTCAGACAGAGGACTTCTGTCTAGAACTGATAAAGAATTTTTTAAAAATCAGATCCTCTAAATTCAAAGAACCAATCCAAAAATGGACATCTGAAATGAATATACAGTTCTCAGATGACGAAATACGAATGGCAAATAAATACATGAAGAAATATTCATCATCATTAGTCATGAGAGAAATGCAAATTAAAACCACACTGAGATTCCATCTCACTCCAGAAAGATTGGCCAAGATAGAAAACACTACCAACAACAAGTGCTGGAGATGCTGTGGGGAAAACGGAATTCTTCTGCACTGTTGGTGCGAGTGTAGACTGGTGCAGCCACTGTGGATGTCAGTCTGGAGATTCCTCACAAAGCTGGGTTTGTAAGTCCCATTTGACCCAACTATTCCACTTCTAGGCATATTCCCAGAAGAACTGAAAACATCATACCATGTTTATAGCAACACAATTTGTACCCATGTTTATAGCAACACAATTTGTAATACCCAGACCTTGGAAACAACATAAGTGTCCATCAGCTAAGGAATGGATAAAAAAGTTGTGGTATTTTTATACAATTGAGTACTACTCAGCTGTAAAGAATGATCACATTGAGATATTTATAAATAAATGGACACAACTTGAGACCGTACTCATAAGTGAAATAAACCAAACTCACATGTGTAAATATTGTATAGTCTCCCTAGTATGAGAGTTGGTAGGAATATATAAGATTTTATGGTAATCATGATTCCCCATTTCATTGCTTTGAAGCCTTTCAATGTTTTCATTCATCAGTTGGAATGGTTTTATTCTGTCTTGTTTGACTTTATTATGTATGAACAGCCGTTTTGAAGAAAACAAAACATTATGGCAGCCATTGCTGATTTACTGTCATCTTGCTTTGAAGTCCTACCATGCTTCTGTTTTTCTGTTGCCTTCAGTTCTATCATGTTGTGTCTTGTTGTGATTTTGATGCGTGTGACAGTATAAGCAAATTTTTTATGTAAAGTAAGATATTATAGTAGCCACTGATCATTGTCTGTTATTCGGTTCAGAATACCCTGTAATTCTTTCATTCTTTTGAATGGTTTTATACTATTTTGTTATGTTTGATATTATTGTATGTGAAACTATGCTCAACTATAGCAGAGAAAGAGATATTGTGATAGTTACTGTTAATGTCCGGTTGTCTTAATGTAAAGTACTGTGTTGCATATGTTCTGTTCTGATCTTCTCTGTTCTGCCCTCTTTTGTTTTATTCTCTTTAAAATAAAAAATGTAAAAAAAAAAAAAAAGAAAGAAATGTAGACTTATCAATCATCTAAGAAGAAGAACTGGAGCCAGGCGTGGAGGTGCACACCTATAACCCCAGCACTCTGGCAGCTGATACAGGAAGATCAAAAGTTTGAGCCCAGCCTGGAAACTTTAGCAATTTAGCAAGACCCTGTCTGAAATAAAAAAAGGACTGGGGATGTAGCTCAGACAAAGACCCTGGGTTGAATTCCCAGTACCAAAAATGGGAGGGAGGACCTCATTCAAGGCCTCAAACTTGAGTCAAGATAGCATATTTTAAAACTGTATTATACCCATAACACTTAAAAGATTTACGATCTGGCCCTTTACAGTAAGTTTGCTAACTCCTAGAAGGAAGTCCAGACATCTTAAATTGGAAGCCACAACCCATACCTCACACCTTACGTGTGCTTTCTACAAATGCTTATCAAGATAACTGAGGGAATTTAAAATAGGTAAAGTTTTCCCATCCAGATAGTGCGAGCAAAGGAAGACATTTGAATTCCATCTTCCTTCTTTCCCCTACCCGCCCAATACTGAAGATTGAAACAATGGACTTTGCACTGAGCTGCATCCCCAGTCCTTTTTCACATGTGTTAGTTAGAGAAAGGGTCTCACCAAGTTGCTAAATTACCTGAGATGGGCTCAAACTTGAAATCTTCCTGCCTCCAGCTTACCAGCACTGGGATTACAGTGTGTGCCAGTGCACCCAGCTGTAAATGCCTATAGCAGTCATGGGACTACTTCTTAATCCTAATCTCAGTCCTGCAGGCAACAGCAAAGCCACAGGTTCCGAAGATGGTCTTGATCGGCCCAGGGTGATCAGGTGGATACTGTGGCTGACCCACTGGCAGCACAGCACAGCAGTGATGAGCTGGGGTGCTGAAGTCTGAGAGACACAAGCTTAAAGTTTAGCTCTACCAGGTACCAACTCACCTTAGACAAGTTACTTGTAGCAGTTATCTGTTGCAGTGTAACACACTATGTATGCCGAGGATAGCAGCTTAAAACAATTATCACGTCTTACCTCAAACAGTTTCTAAGGATCAGGGATCCCAGAGTAGTTAGTTAAGTTGTTTGGGCTCAGGGTCTTCAGGGCATGGCTCCAGTCATCTGCAGGCTCAAATGGGGCTGGAGATCCCACCCCAAGCTCATTCATGGGTGTTAGGCAGGTCTCAGTTCTTCACTGGCTGTAGGTGAAGGACCCCCCCAAATGCTGCTTGAGTATCAGAATGTCTGGCTTATAAATAATAGGAGTTTATTAGCCTCACAGTTCTGGGAATGGTTTTCTTGTTCTGCAACCTCATAGAGAAAGACAGAATAAGGAGCATGAGCACACATAAAAACAAGAAAGAGACAAGGGGGTTAGAAGAGGCCAAAGTCCCTCTTCTAATAACCAAACTCACAATAACATCATCAGTCCACTCATGAGGATACAGCCCTCATGATCCAACATCCTTAAAGCTTCCACCTCATAACATTCGTGTTGGAGATGAAGTTTTTAACAAGTGAACTTTGGGGACACATTCAAACTACAGCACTACAGAGCGAATGATCTGAGAGAGTGGGAGTAACACAGTGCTTCAGAAGGAAGGCACACTTTTTCATAATCTAATACCAGAAGACACATGTGCCAACTTTTGCTCTGTATTATTGGTTCCACAGACCAATGGGGTATCATGTGGGAGGGGATAACACAAGTATGCAAATACCAGGAAGTAGGTATCACAGGGACTATCTTGGGAGCTGGCTACAAATAATCCAATTTACCCAAAATTCAGTTCTTTCACCAGCAATGTTGGAATAGTCATAGTACCTGACTCTGGAGGATTGCAAGTAGCATCACAATGGTTGGCGCTCAGTGAAGCATTCAATAAATGCAACAATTGCTATCAATATCACTGTTGCATTTCTACTACCACTTCAACAAAAATAACAAAAAGTGAAAGAAAATTAAAATCTTCAGCACCACAGGGAAGTTCCCTGCCCTTGGCTGCTTTCCAGTAAGCTCATTCTAAATTCTATACCATCAACTGAAACTCCTTCTGGAAAAATAAATCCGAACTGGTCTCTTTTCCTCCTACCTTCACATGAAATATTTGAAACAGACACTTATAAAGTAAATGATCAATCTTCTGATTATTTAAACAGTAACCAAACTGTCGCTCTATAAAGAAGAACTGAAACAAATTAGATGGGGTAAAATGATGGGGATCAAATCCTTAGAATAAACTATTGTAAGAAATTGTAGAAACTTGTGAAATATTAATTTGAATATGAAATATCAAATATTAATTTGAATATGAAATTCATTCAGCAAATGTTTACTGAGCACATATTATATACCAGGCACTTTCTTGGAGCTGCATAAACAACCTTGAACACAGCAGACAAAACTCTCACCCTGGGGCTGGGGATTTAGCTCAGTAGCACAAGCACCTGCCTGGGAAGTGCAAGGTTGTGAGCTTGATACCTGGTACAAAAAAAAAAAAAAAAAAAAAAAAAAAAAAAAAACCACATCAACTTGCAGGCTAGTGTAAAGAAACAAAATACAAATAGGTGCTTTACTAAAAAGCATGTGAGCTTGTAATAAGTTAGATAAAGAATAAATGAAAATGGGAAGTAGGCAGGAAGGTATTAAAATAATACATAGAATGGCCAGAAAAGTCTTTCTGAAAAGGGGTCATTTGTACAAAATTCCAGAGGGCACAGTGAGCCCTGAGGAAATGCTCTGAAAGGGTCATGTGCTTTGCCTTCATAGAACAGCAAGGAACTGGGTGCAGAGAGGTTGGGGAAGAAATGGTGGAAAGGAAAGTGAGAGAAGGAAGTAGGGGTGGGTGAACAAGATCAAGTCAAACTCATAGGCTATTGTAATACACGGTTTGATTTTTTTTTCTCTGGGTTTGGGGCAGAAATGTGACAGGATCTGACTTACATTCTAAAAGGATCATTCTCTCTATGGTATTTAAAATAGACTAGGAAGAGATGCAAGGAGTAAGGACAGAACAGGAGAGTAATAAGGAGCCTATTATTTAAAAAGTGGGAAATACGTATGGATGAACTGAAAAGGACTGTGACGTGTAGGTGGTATGCAGTAGTCAGATTTTTCATTTGCTGTGAGCCAAGTGTGGTGGCACATGCCTGTAATCCCAGCACTTGGGAGGCTGAGGCAGGAGGATCACTGAGTTTGAGGCCAGCCTGTGCTATAAAGTGAGTTCAAGGCCAGCCAGAACTACATAGTAAAAGCCTAGCTTAAAAAGACAAAAAAAAAAGTCAGATGCTGTGGAGAGAAGCCTGAACAAGGGTGGTAAATTTAGAGCTTCCATTGTTCCATTGCAGAGATAATATATACAATCGTAAGTTGGATGAGGTAACCAAAGGAATAAGTGTAGACAGAAAAAACAACACAACCTACCCAAGACCTAAGCCCTACGCACTACATCATTTAGAGTTGGGAGATACAGCAGCAAAAGATTATGCGAAGTGGCCAGTAAGATAGGAAAACAAAGAGGGCAGATTCCCAGAAGCCTCATGACAAAAGCATATGGTGGAAGGAATGCTCCATCATATCCAATGCTATTAAGAGGTAAAATAATATAAATGTAAATTTATCTATGGATTTAGCAACATGGAGGTCACTGGTGATCTTGACATGAGCTATATCAGAGAAGGAGTGGAGATGAATACCTGCCTAAGGTGAGACGAAAATTAAAAACAGTATATAAAGATAAATCAAGGATTTGAGCTACAAAATTAAACGAAAAAATGGGGAGAGAGCCGGAGCAGAATATGGAACAATTGAAGGATTTCCTTCAAGATATTTGTAAGCTAAGTGGGACTGATCTAGTAGAGAAGGAAATTGTTATAGCTTGGCATAACTGACGCCATCTTGAGCCCTGCATATAACTAGTGCCCTGTATTTGGCTCAGAAAAATACAAAATTACTCAGAATACAATGCCATGAGAAAAGCAAAATGAACTGTACCCACAAGAAGAAAATTAACCTGCTCAACAAAAGAAGCAGAATACAGGTGTCAACCAAAAATTAATATAATATTCTAGCTAAATTGTTTCCAACAGGATGTCTTTTGTGGCTATTTCAAAAGCTCTATAACTTTCCAGTTAGGGACCACTTGTTTAGAATCTAAAACAAGGGGGTCTGTATACAAGTGGTCCTGAGCTCAGCTAATTAAATTTCAAATTTATCAATTTGGCTGCTTGGATTCGTATATTGTTGTTCACAAGCCCACCTCAGAAATGATGCTGTGGGAAAAAATTGCTGCAATGAGCCCTTGGTAAGGCAAAAGAAGACAAGACATAGTGCATGGTGAAAGGCTGGCCTCAGACAGGAGCCCAAAGCTCTTTCACAATAATGAGAGGAAATCAAAGTGTATGGGCACCAAAGCAGGAAGGCTGGCAAATGTGGTCAATAGCTCTGTACTTGTCACACTGTACTGCTGACTAGTGTGCCCATCTGCAGCTCTAAGCCCTTTGTGAGAGAGACCATATTGATCAGTGTTATATCATTAGTGCCTAGATCAAAGCTTGGCATACCATGAGTCCTTGACAAACATGGTGACTAGCTCACTGCCAAATAAGCAAGTGTCAATTTAACCTTGCAGATGTTAAAAAAATTGTAAAGGTAGAAATGTTAATGTAATGTGGCAATGATATCAGATAAAAGAGATCAACCAATGCCGGGGGTTTAGCTCAGTGGCATAAGTGCCTGCTTGGCAAATAGGAGGTTGTAAGTTCAATCCCCGGCACAAAAAAAAAAAAAAAAAAAAAGAGAGAAATCAACCAAACAGAACAGAAAAATCTAAAAACAAATCCAAGTGTAAGTGTAAAGGTATGTGTGTATGTGTGTGTATACAGGGAGACACACTGAAAAAAATGAAAAGAGGTATTACCAATTAGTAATGTGCACTAGCATAAAATAATTATTACCACAACATGTTAAATATTCAAAAGAAAAAATATTTTTTTGAGACAAGGTCTCACTTTGTAGTTCAGGCTGCCCTTGAACTCACTGTGTAGCCCAGGCTAGCCTCAAACTCATGACAATCCTACTTCAGCCTCTCAAGTGCTGGAATTACAGGCATGCACCATGACACCTGGCTCTACAAGAAAACACTTTCTATGTCACAGTACTTGCAAAAATGAATTGCAGGTGTACTGGAGGTACAAAGTCATCATGTATGCAACTTGACTCTTAAGTAGCTGTGGAAAGAATAATACAAATATAGAGACTTGATCGTAAAGGAAAATAAGCAATATGTTAATAATATATTGTATATGTATATAGGTGTTTGTGTGATATGTAAATTTTATTAACCCTGATTCAAAATCATATGCATTGTGTATATGCATCAAATCATCACAACATATCTCATAAACATGTATAATTAAAATAATTTTAAAATGAAGATATAAATATTTTTTAAAATTTACTATCAACTATATTTTTAACTACTAATTCTCCCATTTTTATTCAGTTTTTGATATAATACCATGCAGTATTTTCATTCATTTAATGGTATTTGAGTACATACAAAGAACCATATTTTTAAAGTTGCATTTTAGAATTATTTTTATTTTTATTGTATAAATATATGAGCTTTTCTGTCATAATTTGATACATATGTACAGTATACAATGATCAAATCAGAGTACTTAATATTTCCCACTCCAAAATATTTTTTAAATGTTTGATTAACATGTAATGTGACTATAGCTCACAATAACCTACTGTATGCTTTATGAATCACTACAAAAAGTTTTAAAGCTCAAACACAAAATAATGATAAGGATATGGAAATTTTAATTATCCTGATTTGATTGATACATATTGTATACATGTATTGAAATATCATACTGCATTCTATAAACAGGTACAATTAGAAAATAGGTACAGTTAGAAACCAGCAAACAAGAGAGATAGGTTACCAATATAGTATGTAAATCAAAATGTTCCCCCTGTTTCTTATTGCTTTGGAACTGCAAAAAGTATAAATGTACATTAGATGAATTGCATTAAACTTTCATTCACATCATCAGGATATTTTCTGGAACAAATTCACAAATTCTGACCATCCCTGAAAACCAAGCCAAGTCTGACTTTCAAAATGCCTTACCTGGGCGAGGCTCCCTAAAGCTTGGACCAGGGCCAAGTGGTAAAAGCCAACCGGCCCCAGCCAACCTGACAACTCCCAGGAGCAGCACTTTATTGCAAAAATTAATCCAGGGAGATTTAGCTCAACAAAACAGAATGCTTTTTCTTTCTAAAGGCTGCTGTTGATAAAATTTTAGATTTATCTTGATTCTTAGGTATGAGTCCCAAGACAGATACATTATATGGCAATACTAGACAAAACACCAAACATACATAAAACATCATTTTTAATCCATGAGATGATTATACGAATTGTAAGGCTATTTTGGCAACTACTATAAAATACTGCCCTCTGGTGTTAAGGTCATTCCATATTTATCAATGAAAAGAAAAATGCCTTTTGTAAGTACAGAAACCACTACCTTCAGGGACCTATGTTTCTGACTTGCAAAAAGTCTGAACACAAAACCTCACAGGATTGTACTGGCATAGATTGTGGACACCTTCCCCACTGTGTCTGAAAAATCCCAAGTAATGTTATCACAGGCTGTCTCATCCAATCTATATCAGAGAGCATTCTCTCCAGAAACTAAACACAGCTGTCTTTTACAAAGAAAAAAATTATTATTAAGAGTTCCTGCTGGCAAGAAGCTTCCAGAAAATAACAAGGATTTTTTTTCATAAGAAAAATTTCTACTAATTTTGGTAGAAAGATAAAAGTAGTAGTCATACAATATATGTCATATATTGTAGAAGTCTAAAAATGTTTGATAATTTTTATGAAAAGGAAACAGGAGTAGGGCTGGCAATTAGGGCATGGCCAGCCATATGGGAGGTGGGTGTGTCGCATCGATCACAGAGATCCAGGACACAGGTGCAGAAAAAACAGTTCCCAAGGTTCTGTACCTAGAACTAATCAGAAAGTGCTATCTTCAGTTCTTCTGCAATAAGATCAAGCAGATTTTTGATAGGCTACAAACAACTTCAACCATTAAATTCCTAGCCACTGTAAGCACTTTCATGGCCCCCATCACCCTAAAAAGCATATTTCCTTTAACTAGCCCACTCACTCTGCAGAGCATATTTATTTTCCTACCTTTAATAAATGTAAAATCGCTACTCTCTTTACCAGTGACAGCAGAGACACATCGAATTTTGAAATGTAAAAAATTTATTTTCGATTGAAGACAAGATGGGGGACTGGTAGGTAGCAGGAGAGAGACCCTCTCTGAGAGAGACAGCTCAAATGCCAGAATAAAACACCCTAGAGAGACCCAAACAGAGAGAGATGGACTCTCACAACCCAGGAAAATACTAAAGTGCAAAAAACCGCTCAAATATGAGGTCCTGGGACTACCATTAGAGAACCTAAGATCAGCGAGCATGGCGCCCTCCTCGAGCCACCTGAATTCCTGTCCGACCTGAACAAGCGATCCACACCGAAGCAACTGGCTTGAGCCGCCAGAGTGCAGAGCTGAACAGCCCTGCGTGCAGCTCGCCCGGACTGGCCCTGTACTCGACCCACCCAGAGGCACCATGAATTCCCACCACAGGCGAGCTGAAGTCAGAGTTCGGGGAGCCCTGCAGTTCTCGGGGATGGCATCAACACACGGTGAGTGATGGGAATAAGACCCTCCCACGGGAAAGGGGAAACCGACTGGACAACATGTTGGATTTGGGCAGGACAGCCCTAACTCCATAAGGAAGTGGCTTCAGCTGGTTGCTCCGCTTGCCGAGCGGATTGGTGGAATCTGCTTGGACTAGGCCGCACCCCTGGCGGGGACCCAGTGAGTAACTACAATATTACTTCCCTGAGATCAGTGCACACTGACGCAGTGAAGGCCTGCAAAGGTTGACTGGCCCAGAAGGGAGGAGCTAGTGCACACTGCCTGTGGGTGAACTCTAATCTCTGATAACCTATTGAAGAGGACTAAAGGTCCTAGCCTGCGCCCTCTAGAGGAGCCTTAAACAACAAGAAAAGGGGCTGGGCAATACACTGTACACTTGTATGGAAGGAACCAAAAACATGATGAAAGGGAAAAATAAGAAACAACTCCCAGCCCCCAACCCTGAGAACATTGATCCAGGAGAGGTAAATACAAAAGAGATTGAGGGCAACAAAAATACAACATCAAACACAGCATTAGCGGACATAAAGAGATATCTTCAGGACCTCGTAAGCGGGACCAAAACTGAAATATTAATTCAAATTAAACAAGAGATAAGTAGATTAATAAAAGAAGGGCTGGGCACCTCTCAAGAAGACACAGACAGAAGAATGGAGGAACACAAATGGAGAGAAAAATTTAATGAAGAATTCAGAAA
>PVJX010052195.1:0-10016 GCA_004027295.1 Dolichotis patagonum | reverse complement strand
AAGATAAGATTGCAGCTAGTGAACAGGAAAGGAAAGATCTTTTAAAAATAACAAAGAATCAGGAAATAACAATTCAACAGCTGCAAGATGATGCAAAGAAAAATAACATAAGATTAATAGGGATAAATGAAAAAGAAGGGGACAGCCAAAATGATATCAAGAGGATATTTACAGAAGTAATAGCTGAAAACTTCCCAAACATGAGAATGGAAACTGACATTTGGATTAGTGAAGCATATAGAACTCCAAATAGCCATAACCAAAATAAAAATACACCCAAGCACATAATAATCACCATCCCAGAAACCCACCATAAAAACAGCATACTAAAAGCTGTTGGAGAGAAAAGACAGATCACCTATAAAGGAAAACCTATCAGAATCACAGCAGACTTCTCAACACAAACAATGAAGTCAAGAAGAGCATGGAGTGAAGTATTTCAGATCCTAAAGGAAAACCACTTCCAACCCAGACTGATGTACCCTGTAAAACTGTCCTTCAAAATGGATGGAGAAATAAGATACTTTCATGACAAAGAACAGCTGAAAAATTTCATGACCACAAAACCAACCCTACAAGGAATACTGAAAGATACTCTAGATACACATAAGGATAAACCCACCAAGCAATGTAGACAATTAAATAGAATGGAAAGCTAAAGAAACAACAGCAGAAAGATAACGTCAACAATAAAACAATATATAACAGTTATAACCATTAATGTAAATGGCCTCAACTCACCAATCAAAAGAAACAGACTGGCAGAATGGATCAAGAAACAACATCCAACCATATGCTGTCTACAAGAAACCCATCTAACCCAAAAGGACACTCATAGACTGAAAGTCAAAGAATGGAAAACAATACTTCATGCAACAGGAAACCAAAAAAAAGCAGGAGTAGCCATCCTGTTTGCAGACAATGTTAATTTCAAACCAAGAATGATCCAAAGAGATAAAGAAGGTCACTACATACTAGCTAGGGGAAAACTTCAAGAGGCAAAGATAACAATCTTAAATATATATGCACTAAATTCCAGAGCACCCAGCTATATAAAGCAAATACTATCAGAAATGAAAAATCAAATAAGCAATAACACAATTGTAACAGGAGACTTTAACACACCATTGACACAGAGGGACAGATCAATTAGACAGAAAATCAGCAAAGACATAACAGAACTGAAACACACCTGTGAACAAATGGACCTGATAGACGTATACAGAGTGTTCCACCCAACATCATCAGAATATACCTTCTTCTCAGCAGTACATGGGACATTCTCTAAAATAGACCATATACTAGCCCATAGAATATATTTAAGTAAATGCAGAAGAATTGAAATTATCCCAAGCATGCTATCAGATCATAGTGCCATGAAATTAGAAATTAACGATAAAAGCAACTGCAAAAACCTCACAAACATATGGCAACTGAATAATACACTCTTCAGCAATCAGTGGGTCACAGAGGGAATTAAAGAAGAAATTAAACAATATCTACAAGCAAATGAAAATACAAACACAACTTACCATATTTTGTGGGATGCAATGAAAGCAGTTCTCAGAGGAAAATTTATTGCACTGAGTTCCCACATCAGGAAGACAACCTGATGCTACAACTCAAACATCTAGAAAACTAGGAACAAGCCAAGCCCAAAGCCAAAAGAAGGGAGGAAATTACAAGAATTAGAGCAGAAATTAGTGCAATAGAGACTAAGAAAACAGTACAAAGAATCAAGAATCAAAGAGTTGGTTCTTTGAAAGAATAAATAAAATTGATAAGCCCCCAGTGATCCTTATTAAAAAAGGAAAGAAAAAACTCAAATTCATGCAATAAGGAATGAAAAAGGTGAAATTACCACAGACTCTGTGGAAATACAGAAGATCATCAACACCTATTTTGAAAACCTCTACTCTCATAGGTTCGATAACACTGAAGAGATAGATTCCTAGATACATATGAACTACCAAAGCTGGATCAGGAAGATGTAAAACTGCTGAATAACCCAATTTCTATTACTGAAATTGAAAATGTAATTAAAACCTTGCCAACAAAGAAGAGCCCAGGCCCAGATGGATTCACTGCAGAATTCTACAAGAAATTAAAAAATGACTTAATTCCAACACTCTTCAAACTCTTCAATGAAATTGAAAGGGAAGCAATTCTTCCTAAGTCATTCCTAGAAGCAAATATTACTCTAGTACCAAAACCTGAGAAAGACCCAACTAAAAATGACAACTATAGGCCAGTCTCCCTAATGAACATAGATGCAAAAGTTCTCAATAAAATATTAGCAAACAGGATGCAGCAAATCATCAAGAAGATTATTCACCTCGACCAAGTGGGATTCATCCCAGGAATGCAGGGATGGTTCAACATATATAAATCAATAAATGTAATTCACCATATTGATAGAGCCAAAAGTAAGAATCACATGATCATCTCTATAAATGCAGAAAAACTTTTGATAAGGTCCAACACTCATTCATGATAAGAATCTTACAGAGAATTGGAATAGATGGTATTTACCTCAATATGATAAAGGCCATCTATGACATACCAACAGTCAGCATCATATTAAATGGCCAAAAACTGAAAGTCTTTACCTTAAAATCAGGTACAAGACAAGGATGTCCCCTGTAACCATTCCTATTCAACATAGTACTGGAAATACTAGCCAGAGCAATTAGAAAAGAGAGAGAAATAAAAGAAGTACAGATAGGAAAAGAGGAAGTTAAATTATCATTATTTGCAGATGACATGATACTTTACATAAAAGACCCCCAAAACTCCATTGAAAAAATTCCTAGATATAATAAATTCAGGAATGTAGCTGGATACAAAGTCAATACTCAAAAATCAAAAGCATTCCTATACACTAACAACAAAAATACTGAAAGAGAGGTAAGAGAAGCCACATCTTTCACACTAGCATCCAAAAAAATGGAATACTTAGGAATTAATCTCACAAAAGTAAAAGAGCTATACAGGAAAATTATAATACCCTGAAAAAAGAAATCAAAGAGGACCTCAGAAAATGGAAAGACATTCCTTGTTCATGGATAGGAAGAACAAACATTGTGAAAATGGCCATTCTCCCAAAATTACTATACAGATTCAATACAATCCCAATCAAAATACCACTAACATACCTCATAGATCTAGAGAAATCACTCCTAAAATTCACCTGGAACCAGAAGAGACCTAGAATAGCAAAGGCAATTCTAAGCAGCAAAGGCAAGGCAGGAGGCATCACAATCCCTGACTTGAAATTATACTACAAAGCTACAGTAATAATATCAACATAATACTGGAATAAAAACAGACCTGAAGATCAATGGAATAGATTGGAAGATACAACCACAACCACAAACCCACTCAACCACCTTAACTTTGATAAAGGGGCCAAACATGTTCGCTGGAAGAATGACAGTCTCTTCAACAAATGGTGCTGGAAAAATTGGCTATCCATATGCAGAAGACTAAAACTAGACCCATGCCTATCACCATGTACTAAACTAAAACCTAAATGGATCAAAATCTAAATATTAAAACAGAAACACTAAATCTGTTGGAAGACAAAGTAGGTAAAAACCTAGAAGATATATCGGTAGGTAGAGAATTCATGAACAAGAATCAAACTGCATGGGAAATACTTCCAAGAATCAATAACTGGGACCATATCTTATTAAAGAGTTTCTGCATGTCAAAAGAGATTTCCAGCAGAGTGAAACGTAAACCCACAAACTGGGAAAAAATCTTCATGGACAGTTCCTCAGACAAAGGACTTCTGTCTAAAACTTATAAATAATTTTAAAAAGTCAGACCCGCAAAATTCAAAGATGCAATCCAAAAATGGGCATCTGAAATGAATACACAGTTCTCAGATGAAGAAATACAAATGGCAAATAAATACATGAAAAAATGTTCATCATCATTAGTCATTAGAGAAATGCAAATTTAAATCCCACTGAGATTCCATCTCACTCCAGAAAGAATGGCCAAGATAGAAAAAACTACCAACAACAAGTGCTGGAGAGGCTGTGGGGGAAAAGGAACTCTTCTGCACTGTTGGTGGCAGTGTAGACTGGTGCAACCACTGTGGAGGTCAGTCTGGAGATTCCTCAGAAAGATGGGTTTGGAGGTCCCATTTGACCTAGCTATTCCACTTCTAGGCATATTCCCAGAAGATCTGAAAACATCATACCACAGTGATATATGTGCACCCATGTTTATAGCAGCACAATTTGTAATAGCCAGATCTTGGAAACAACCTAAGTGCCCATCAACTGAGGAATGGCTAAAAAAGTTGTGGCATTTTTATACAATGGAGTACTACTCAGCTATAAAGAATGATCACATTGAGATATTTATAAATAAATGGACACGAATTGAGGCCATACTCATAAGTGAAATAAACCAGACTCACATGTGTAAATACCGTATTGTCTCCCTAGTATGAGAGTTGATAAGAGTATATAAGATTTTATGGTAAGCATGAGTCCCCATCTCATAACTTTGAAGCCTTTCAGTGTTTTCATTCATCAGCTGGAATGGTTTTATTCTGTTTTGTTTGACTATATCATGCGTGATGGTATGAACAGCTGTTTTGAAGAAAACAAAACATTATGACAGCTATTGCTGATTTAATATCATCCTTCTTAGAAGTCCTACCACGCTTCTATTCTTCTACTACCATTGGTTCTATCTATCACATTGTGTCTTATTGGGATTTGAATATGTGTGATAGTATAAACAAAAATTTTTTATCAAAAATGAGATATTATAGTAGCCATTGATCATTCTCTGTTATTCGGGTCAGAATGCCCTGTAATTCTTTCACTGTTTGAATGGTTTTATAATATTTTGTTATGTTTGATATTATTGTATTTGAAACTATGCTCAACTATAGCAGAGAAATAGATATTGTGATAGTGACTGTTAATGTCTGGTTGTCTTAATGTAAAGTACTGTGTTGCCTATGTTGTCCTGTTGTGATCTGCTCTGTTCTGCCCTCTTTTGTTTTATTCTCTTTAAAATAAAAAAAAATAAAATAAGAAAGTTAAATAGTACATGTTTTCTTTACCTCAAGAATCTAAAACAATAAAATTTAATTTAAAGTAACAAATAACAGCTGGGAATTTAGCTTAGTGGCTTAAGCGCCTACTGGCAAACATGAGGTCTTGAGTTCAATCCCTGGTACCAAAAAAAAAAAAAAAAAAAAAAAAACCAAACAAACAAAAAACAAATGACATGAAAGTAAATGGTAAACTACTAAAGAGGAAGATTAGAGGAGGAGAGAGAAAAAGGGAAAAGGAAAATGGTAAAGGGAAATGATCAAAGTATGTTATACATATGTGTGAATATGCCAAAATAAAAACCACTGTCTTAATTAGTATACACTAGTTTTTAAAATAAAGAAGATAAGACTAAAATAATTTCCCAAGTTCATTAAACTTCATGCTAAATATTAATTTTATTAATAGATCATTAAGTGATATTTTATAACATAAAGGCAATTTGCCAAAAGCTAATTAGTAAGTAATGTGTGAAATTTACAGGAAAAATTACACAAATCTCCGCCCACTCAAACAGGATTACATTCTCTATTGTAAGTTTTCTTCCCTAACTCATGATCAATGTGATTATATCTAATTATAAAAGAAGTACCATCATTAGCCAAGTTCTTCTTTGGAATTAAATAATAACCATTTGGTTCAGAAGTAGGTGGCATAATCTCTTGGGGGTTTCACCACCACACATTACTAATGCTTTGCATACTTCAAAGTATCCATACAGGCAGGAAATGTAAATGACTTATGTTTTATACATATACTGCCATGCAGAAGATCAAAATATGCTCATCTTATTTTGGACACAGGAACATCTTACACTTCTCATCTCCTTATGTCAGGTAAAATATTTGCTACATTCTTTTAAAATAAGTGCTATCAATTTTAAAAAGAAAAATTTTATAACTTTTAATTTTATCCTCAAGTTTACTGGTAGAAAAGAAAATATTATTAAAATTGATTTCAAATATCTTTCTCAGTATTGTCTAGGCCTATTAATCCAATAAACAAAAATTTGATCATGCATGAAATATTTAGCTCATATCTTGGACACTACTTTTTAATCAACTTATAAATAAATGGAATGTGCTCAAGACAAAGTTTCTAGGGCACTGAGGAAATCAAAACCATGTTATACTTGAACTGACTGAAGAGATAAATTATCCAACTTTTCAGACTGAAGTCTTTGGGCGACTATGACGGTTGACTTCAACAGTTAGTAGTCATGAAAAATTAGAATTAAATTTAATGGAAAAAAGGTGCATCAAGAAGTAACTTTTAACATAAGAGAATTGTTATATATTAACACTTCTCAGTGATTCTATAATAATAGAAAGTTATATGAATCTAAGGTAGAAGTGTAATAGAACCATAAATCCATCACTTTCTTCAAAGGTATCGCTTCATACAGGAGCATCTTTAGAGATTCTTGCTGGTGAGTATGCTTGTAAACACATGCTTGATATTCACAGTGCTATAATAACATTATCTCTCATAGGAGATATTTTTGAAAGGTTTCACATTAACTTCCATACAATTGAAGATGTTGATCATAATGTAAATTACTACCAGTCAAAGTTTTACTCCATTGTTTAGAACTCAAGTTCTTGTGCTTCTAAAAAAATCAGTGCTAAATTTCAGATTCTACCTTAGGAACTGGTAATTAGAATAAAGTTTTGCTTTTGTAGGTAAAAGAATGAAGCTGATGTTTGTTAATACAAAGTGTCTATCTGAATAATAATATTTGTTGTTAAAAAATATGTATCTGTTTCATAAAGTAAGTTATATGCAATCAGAAATATTATAGATGCTTCATTTCTTGTCAGAGACAATGATACTGGCAGCAGGTGTATGCTTCGTGCTGCTGCAGCAGAATGCTGCTGGGATGGTATGGATTTTACTTATAAAATAGATTGTAAGCTCTCTTATTAAGATTAATTCAATTTTATTTGTGATGGGTATTATATGGAACAACAGAAATACAATCTTTACATCATCTTGTTGTAATCAATGTGTATTTTTAGTGACAAAGTAATCAGGAAAATCAGCCTTAACAGGTAGAAATAACTCTGGATAGATTTATTAACAGTATAGGGCAAGCAACAAGTCAATACACCAGCAATTTAAAGACACCATAGGAAATACTGCATGAAGCATAAGTATGAAATCAACATTCCACTTAGTTTCTCTATTGTTTAGAACTCAAATTTTATCACGTGTATTCAGTTGGAAGATAAATATATGTCTAATGACCTAATTTCTAGACCTGCAGTAGTATATGCTTAACATTCCAAAATTCTCAATGGCAACAGGTCAGAAATGAACCTATAATTTTGACTAGCAAAATTTAATTCCATATAGTTGAATCCAGCAACTACTTTGTACTGTCTAGTGCATCAAGTATTGTGATAAGCGCCAAGAGTTGTAAAGTTTAAAGGTTAGCATACTAACTATCTGCACAGCCCTTCAGTAGAGGATTTATGGGTGATTTTAAAAAAATGGTAAGTACCATGTGAAGTCAAATAAGAGGTTATATATGATATAACCACTGAACATTTATTTTCAGTATTTTAAAAAATTCTAAGTACTTTTTATTCATAATCTCATCTAGTCTTTATGTCCATACAATTAATAAGATTAGATCAGCATACAGAAAATATTTGAGGAAAAGGTTAAAGTTTGAAGGATAGCAATAAGACAGTAAGCATGAAAGTTTGAATATAATCAGTATTGGGTGAGATTTGTGTACAAATGAGAGGTTGATAAATCAGATTTGCATTTTACAGGATGAAATTAAGACAGATAGATTAGTTGGAAACTTGTTCAGTAATCTATGTGAAAGAATATGATTGCAATCAATACTCAAACATAAGAATGAAGATTTAATTTGAAAGTAGAAGCTGTTGGATTGGTTAAACATAGACATCAAGAGAAAGTGCCAATATCTGATTTCTGTCACTCAGTCGGTAACAATGCCATTTGCTAGAATCTGGGGCATCTGATGCAATAGTGGCACTGGGTAGGGCCAAGGAATTAGTGCCAGATGAGTTTCAGGTGAGGTGTGAATAGGAGCTCTGCACTGGAGAGACAGCTTGGGAACTGGAGCATGTAAGTGTCACAAAACCACAAAAGTACAAAATGCATAAAGTGAAAAGAAAAAGGTGCTTAGAAAAGAATGCTACAAAATAATGTCAAGATTTAAGAGTGAGCCAGAGGAAAGGAGGCTGGGGAGAAAGGAGATGAAGTAACTATCAGAAATGGACGGAGAGACAGGCACAAAAGGGCAAGGGAACAAAGTGATTCAAGAAGGATGTTTGCAACATTCTCCATTGCTGTTGAGACAAGGCAAGAAATGAACAGCAGTCATTCTATTTATCGGCGCTACAGCTGTGAGAGTTTTGGCAAATTTTGATTCTGTGGGGTGCTGAGGACAGAAGGCAGACAGTGCAGTAGGTTGGGAATGAAGTGGAAAGTGAGCAATTAGAGAAAGATCCAAATTTTAAGACAAATCAAACATGATCTGCTTCTTGATAAAAAAGGAAATTCATTCATAATGCAAGATCTAGCTGATACGTTTCTACTTTTGCTTACCCTTATTAGAGGAGTTGCCACAGCAGACTGATTGTGAGAGTAAATAGAACATGGAAGTAAGGTTACATACAGGAAATGGAAGGTGACTTTATACCCCAAACCAGAGTGATTATTATAATTTTGTTTCTGTGCTACTTAAGAAATAGAGAATTTGGGGCTGGAACAAGATGACAGACTTGTAGGTAGCAGGAGAGAGACGCTCTCTGAGAGAGACAGCTCAAATGCCAGAATAAAACACCCTGGAGAGACCTAAACAGATAGAGATGGACTCTCACAACCCAGAGAAAAACTAAACCGCAAAAAACCAATCCAATATGAGGTCCTGGGACTATCATCAGAGAAGCTAAGGTCAGCGAGCATGGCACACTCCTCGAGCCGCCTGAACACCGCACGACCTGAACAAGTGATCCGCACCATAGCGACTGGCTTGAGCCGCCGGAGCGCGGAGCTGAACAGCCCTGCATCCAGCTCGCCCGGACCGGCCCTGCGCTCGACCCACCCGGAGGCACCGTGAATTCCCACTGCAACCGTGCTGAAACCAGAGTTCGGGGAGTCCTGCAGTTCTTGGGACGGGCATCGGCAGGTGGTGAGTGGTGGGAATGGGACCCTCCCACGAGAAAGGGGTAACCGACTGGACGACATGTTGGATTTGGGCAGGACAGCCCTGACTCCATAAGGAAGTGGCTTCAGCTGGTTGCTCCCCTCGCCGAGTGGATTGGGGGGATCTGCTCGGATTAGGCCATGCCCCTGGTGGGGAGACAGTGAGTCGCTACAATACTTCCCTGAAATCAGTGCACGCTGACACAGTGAAGGCCTGCAGGAGTTGACTGGCCCGGAGGGGAGGAGCTAGCACACACTGTCCGTGGGTGAACTCTACTCTCTGATAACCTATTGAAGAGGGCTAAAGCTCCTAACCTGCGCCCTCTAGAGGAGCCTTAACCAACAATAAAAGGGTCTGGGCATTACACTGTACACTTGTATGGGAGGAACCAAAAACATGACAAAAGGGAGAAATAAGAAACAACTTCCAGCCCCCAACCCTGAGAACACTGATCCAGGAGAGGTAGATACAAAAGAGATTAAGGGCAGCAATAATGCAACATCAAACACAGTGTTAGCGGACGTAAAGAGATATTTTCAGGACCTTGTAGGCGGGACCAAAACTGAAATATTAATTCAAATTAAACAAGAGATAAGTAGATTAATAAAAGAAGGGCTGGGCACCTCTCAAGAAGGCACAGACAGAAGAATGGAGGAACAAAAATGGAGAGAAAAATTTAATGAAGAATTCAGGAAAAACCTAGAATTTATGAAACAGATTCAAAGAGATTATCAGGAAACTAAAGACTC
>PVJX010052194.1:0-10045 GCA_004027295.1 Dolichotis patagonum | reverse complement strand
GAAGTATGAGTGGCAAATAAATACATGAAAAAATGTTCATCATCATTAGTCATTAGAGAAATGCAAATTGAAACCACACTGAGATTCCATTTCACCCCAGAAAGAATGGCCAGGATAGAAAAAACTACCAACAACAAATGCTGGGGAGGCTGTGGGGGGAAAAGGAACTCTTCTGCACTGTTGGTGGGAGTGTAGACTGGTACAACCACTGTGGAGGTCAGTTTGGAGACTCCTCAAATAGCTGGGTATGGAAGTCCCATTTGACCCAGCTATCCTACTTCTAGGCATATTCCCAGAGTAGCTGAAAACATCATACCACAGTGATACATGTGCACCCATGTTTATAGCAGCACAATTTGTAATAGCCAGATCCTGGAAACAACCTAAGTGCCCATCAACTGAGGAATGGATGAAAAAGTGGTGGCATTTTATACAATGGAGTACTACTCAGCTATGAAGAATGATCACATTGAGATATTTATAAATAAATGGGCATGACTTGAGACCATTCTCTTAAGTGAAATAAACCAAACTCACAAGTGTAAATACCATATAGTCTCCCTAGTATGAGAGTTGATAAGAGTATATAAGATTTTATGGTAAGCATGAGTCCCCATCTCATAGCTTTGAAGCCTTTCAATATTTTAAATCATCAGTTGGAATGGTTTTATTCTGTTTTATTTGACTATATCATGTGTGATGATATGAACAGCTGTTTTTAAGAAAACAAAACATTATGACAGCACTTGCTGATTTAATATCATCCTTAGAAGTCCTACCATGCTTCTATTCTTCTACTCCATTGGTTCTATCTATCACATTGTGTCTTATTGGGATTTGAATATGTGTGATAGTTTAAACAAAATTTTTCTGTTGAAAATGAGATATTATAGTACCCATTGATCATTTTCTGTTGTTTGGTTCCGAAAGCCCTGTAATTCCTTCACTCTTTGCATGGCTTTATACTATTTTGTTATGTTTGATATTATTGTATTTGAAACTATGCTCAACTATAGCAGAGTAAGAGATATTGTGATAGCTACTGTTGATGTTCGATTGTCTTAATGTAAAGTACTGTGTTGCCTATGTTGTCCTGTTCTGATCTGCTCTGTTCTGCCCTCTTTTGTTTTATTCTCTTTAAAATAAAATTTTAAAAAATCTCTCCTTGTTTATTACCAATGATTGCATAGATGCCATCTGGAGCTGTTGAAAGAGATGAATTTAAAGTGATTCAGTGCTATGATTAGGTTACATGATTGGCCACCAGCACTGCTAATTACACCATTAACAGCAAATGGACAGAGGAAATTACCTGCAGTGAGAGGAGCATATAATGAACATAGAATTTGACCCTGTCCCACCCTGACCTTTAGCATAAAATATCTCAAGTGCAAATGAGAAAATACAGATGCAAATAGGAAACCTCAATGATGTGCCACACACTATAAATGGAGCCATAGCTCCAGGGTTGACTGCTCACGATAGCTAAACAACCATAAGTCATCACCAGTGGGCAGAAGATAAGAACAGTTCCCATCTTTTGTGCATTTATCAGATCCAAGGTGATGTGCAATATAGTCCACATGTTTTTTAAATCTCACAACCACCATATAAGTTATTAATGTTCTGCCTGTTTTAAAGATTACAAACTGAGTCTAAAATATGATATGCATCTCATTGAAGATCACACAGCTGGTGAGTGGTCGACCTAAATACTGAATCCAAGTTTATTTAACGTCCATCGGTTCTGCCAATTTTAAGATTTTTAATGGCAAGTAAAAGGTCAGAGAAAATGCTTGGTATTTCTGGATTTTTGATAGGCATTTTCGCCCTGCAGTAGCAATAATGTTAGCTTTCTGGGGAGCCAGGAGATCAGTAAACAAATAATAATAAACAACAAAACCTAATATTTGCAGTTTACTTCCTCAAGTAATATGCCATCATTTGATCTTACCACTGACCCTCTCAGGAGGGAAGGAGTTTCCCTAAGTGACTCAGAGATAGAGCTACTAATTTTGGCTTTATTGGGTTTTATTTTGTGCAAATAGGAACCAACATAAACTGTGGCATGTGCATGAGGGAGAATCAGATGTTTATATTATGATGATAACTATGGTTTAAAAAAGCAATAGTAGTAAACTGATATTTGGAACTTTGATCCAAACTGGGATCTGGCATTGTACTCATTTTATTATAGTAAGTCAAATTTACTGAGGAAATGGTCACTTACAATGAATGTCACCAATTTCTATTACACCAGGAAGTGCATTATGGGAGTTGTGCATACCTGTGCAACCCCAACTTTGATGAAAAGGGAATATTTCCAGTATCCTCAGAAACATCATTGTATCTCTTTGCTCTCTACTCCATCCTCCACCACTGTTTTCAGGCAACCACCAACTTGCTTTTCATCACTCTAGATTAATTTGCATTTTAATAATGTTATCTCAATGGAATAATATGCTATTGCTCTTTGTATGTGCTTTTTTCATACCCAGTGCTGATTTTTGAACTCATTTATTTTATTATGTTTATCAAATGGTTTTTTCCCACAGATCAGTATTTTTCCATTTTATGGACTTGCCATATTTTTTTTCTCTCAAGTACCCACCTCTTCATGAATATTTGCATTTGGGTTGTTTTTGTCTTTGGCTACTCTGAAAAAAATCAGTGAAATTTTACTTACATATATTTGCATGTTTTCATTTCCCTTGGAATATATACCTGCAAGTGGAGTGGTCAAGCCCTATAGTATATTTGTATGTAATGTCTCAAGAAATTGTCCTATTTTTTCCAAAATGATTGTATAATTTCATAATGCCATAAGCTATGTATGAGACTTGTTCCATATCCTCATTAATGCTTGTAATTCTGTTTTTGATTATCAATATTCTAATTGGTTCAAAATTACATTTATCTAGAGTTTATAACATAGAATTCCTTGATGTTAAGAGATACTGAACATTTTTTCAGATGACTTTTTGAAGTTCATGTATTTTTGATGAAAATTTTTTGCTAATTTCTATTTTTTATCATTAAGTCATAAGAACATTTTTTATATTTGGAATACAATTACATTGTAACCTAATGTATTTCATATATATATATATATATATATATATATATATATAAAGTTTTGTGCCTTGTCTTATTTTCTTAATGCCATTCAAAGGATTAAATGTCTAACTTTGATAAATCCAATTTATCAAACTTCTATAGTTTGTGTCACTTTATTTACTTTAGCTCATTTAACTTTTTCATCAAGCTTATACGAGACTTTGTCTGTATTTCATAGATGATTAGAACTCAATCTTCTAGGGATTCTGTGAGTTGTCCAAACTATATGTCTAAGACTATGAAGTTCAAGCCACTGAACAGACGAAGTGAAGCAGAGGAAATAGGATAACAGAATGGAGAATCACAAGTCTGCCCAGGCAAATGTCAAAATCAGAAACTGGGACAGTATCTTGGACTCTGTCTCAGAGATGATGACTCATTTCCTGAGAAGAGTTTGAGATGAGGATTAATACAGTCTTTCTTGTCAGAATGACAATGTTTCTGGGCTGAAAAACTGTGTCCCTGGTGCCCAGCTTGTAACCACAAGGACAATATAGGCATCAGGTCTCCTCACATCTAGCCCGGCCTCCTGCCTGCTCTTCTGGGACAAAATCTCTGATTCAGGCAGGATATCATGACTGAGAGGTCCCATTTTTTTTTTTTTAAACCCTACATACAGTTTAGGTTAGTGAGACAGAGCTATTCATTTTCCTCTTAGAATACAATTGGATTTGTTTTGAAACAGAAGTGGCCAAGTAGTTTCCCTGACCTCACAAGGATCATAAGGATTGAATTTTCACTTCTCAGCTTCAGCCTCTCACAAATGTCCTCAGAGAAAAACCTAAGGAAGCCGCCTTTCCCACCCTATTTCCTGTTATGCAGGCAGGCACCATTAATTGCAATTGATTACTTTGTCATAACTGCATCCTGCTGCTTCTCCTGCCCCCTACTCATCCCAACCCACTGCTCAGAACTATTTTGCAGATGTAAGTTTTATAGTTCTTTTGCCCCTGGCTGCCTTTGAATTACCACAGCTCCACAGCACTGCAGGTCCATCACCTGAAGAGTGACAAAGAATATTGTACAACTACCACTGGTATCAACTGTAAATGGAAATTAGATTTCTTTCCTCCCTATTTTTATGGTCCACTTTAATTTGGACAAACTACAGTTCTAGCCATAATGCTCACTGCACCCATCTGTCTTTTAGAGAGTGCAATAGTGGTCTCCCTTGCTTAAGCTTTTTTCATTTTTCATGTCAATCTCTCTCTTTCCCTCTCCCTTCCTTTTTCTTTCCTTCCCTCCCCCCTCCCTTTCTCTTTTCTCTGCTAGGAGGAAGGCACAATGTGTTTTCATGAATCTGACTGCCCTTTCAAGCAATAGGAAACAGGAGAGTCACTTACCAGACTAATGAAGGGTACTATAGTGGTCTAGGGGCCTTTAACTCCTGAATTCTATTTTCAAAGTAATATACATCTTCAGGACAAATGCCCTGGAGCCCAAATGAAAGACCAAATTATAAATCTTAGGATAGTGACAGCATCTATAGGAACATCAAAAAATAGCCACTAAATAACCAGAAAGACCCCTGGAATGAAGTAGTAAAATATGTACCTGTTTGAATAAGCCAAATACTCAAGCCCCTCACATGATAAGCCTAACCCAGTGTGAACACATCAACCTATCATTATTTGACAAAATATTTTGTTGATTTTATGGGGCAAGCAAATCAATCAGTTAATCGGATCAATATAATTGTTGTGGGACTTGCTGACCGAAAGAAGGAATCGAGGCTGCTATGATTTGGTTGAGTATTCCACAAAGGCTTATGTGTTAAAGATTTATCCCAAGTTCATGGTACAACTGAGAAGTGGTGGAACCCTTAAGAGGTGGAGTCTAGCAGAAGATCTTCCAGTAATTGGAAGCATGCCTTGAATGGAATATTAGGCCTTCCTTTTTTTTTTGCTTCTTGGCCCCTATGTGGTGAAATATTTGTGCTTCCTTACCATATGTCCAAAGTAATATGGCCAATTCATAGCAAGCTGAACCCTCCAAATCTGAAGGCAAAAAGAAACCATTTCTGCATAAATTGATTTTTCTCAGGTATCTGTTATAGTAATGAAAAGTTAATGCAGTGGCTGTGTTAGTTATTCTCAGTTTATTTGCACAAGATCTATCTTGCCTTCCCCTCAATGCTTTTTGTCTAGGAAGGTTGGCCTTTGTGAACTGTAGGGTCTAGCTTGTTTGGATTTCCAGTCTCATTGAGTGGGACCAATTAGAGACACTCATAGAAAATTGGGGTATGGAAGAACAGAGAAGGTGGAATATTTATTACTCCCTCACAGTCAACCAGTCCCTCATATGTCTAGCTTCTCTGGGGTCTGGTGACACTTTCTGTAGCCTTATCTCTTTTAGTCCAAGGATGAGAGTGGATTCCCACTGGCAGCCTTTCCTCACTGCCTACATCTCTGTTTTACTCAGCTGACTTATATCTCCATGAATAATCTGCTTGTGAAAGTGTTTCTAACTAAATTATTTTTGCATTTGTTTCTAGAAATTATTCAACCTGATAAAATTTTCTTGCTAGAAATTCTCTTGAAAAGTTGGTTTTTATTTCAGTGTGATGCAGTAAGCTACAAATGCTTACTCTTAACGGTATATGTTATGGTTGTGTCTAGATGTTCCCCTATAGCCTCACGCAGTCATGGAGACAGTCTTTTAAAGTTTGTGATTGGTTCATGGTTCAATACTGGGATTGGGCGTGGCCTATATACAATATAAGGAATGGAAAGATTCCTCTGTCTGTGCTCCTCTGTCTTTGCTTCTGTTGCTTTTCTTACCTTTTGCCATCATAAACTGTTGCCCCTATGCCAAGGCTTCAGGTGCCTTGAAGCCACCTGCTTATGGACTGAAACCTCCATAAACTGTGAGCTAAATAAACCTTTCCTTCCTTAATTTTGAGTGTAGAATATTTTGTCTCAGCAACAAGAGAAAAGTAACTGAGACAGAATTTGGTATCAGGGAAGTGGGGTCATTGCTATGACAATACCTGACCCTATGCTTCAAGAGCCTTTGGAACTGGCTTGTGGGAAGAGATTGAAAAAGGTTCAGAGATGTTGCTTGAAAGAGTAGCACTGAAATTTCTTCAGTGGTCCTATCTGGGAGATTGTGGTCAGAGCTCAGAAGACCAGAAACCTGGTAAAGATTAGGCTCAGGAGGTTTCTTCTGGGAATGATTCCACTTACTGAGACTCCAGATGATGTATGTCATGGCTTGGAAAAATGATCATTTGAATTTTAACATGTCCAGAGACTTTGCTTGAGACTAAGATTAAGGGTGTTAAATAATTAATTTGACAGAAAAAATTTCAAGGCAGTTCACTGTTGAGGCTGTGACATAGCTACAGTTAGGGGTTCTTAACCAGATCTATGTTGAAAATCAAGAGCAAAGGGCCCATCAGAGTGATTTAAAATGTTATGAGTTTGGCCAGGAAAAAAAGCTCCAGTAAAGCTATGGACTGACAAAAAAAAAAAAGATTGCTGAGAAGGAAAAACAAAGTAGAAAAAATGATCTGAGAGAATCACAAGACACAGCAAGTCCTCATCCTTTGCAGTCTCAAAATTGCAAAAATCAAAGACTGCTTGAGGAGAAAGGCATAGAGCACCATGTCCAGAATGGCAGCAGCCATACTGTGTTCCAGCATGGTCGCAGTGGCTGCAGTAGGTTCCAAAATGGCGGCAGCTGCATCAGCTTCCAGAATGGCTGAAGTATAGAGAATTTGTTCCTCAGAATAAGGTTCAGAGTGCTCAGTGATCCAGGCACTTGACTCCCACAGCTAAGAGAAAAGAAAACCTTGCTACTGCTTTAGTTGGCAGTGGACTTTGGCATCATCCATGTGGCGCTGAGTTTAGTGCAAGAGTTCTGAGGTTAAAATGGCTTCAGATTTCAGAAGTCTTTCACTCAGATTTTAGTGTGCCCCTGATAGGGCAATGTGTGAAGCTGTGAGGGTGAAGCCAAAGGTGCATGGAGACCCTAGAAGCTTGGCAAAGCCAGGAAACTGCATCATTTGAGGAAACCTACAAGGAGGGATCAAAGCAAGTTCAAGTGAGAAGCTCTGGGAGTTACAACAACCAGAAGTGCCAAAGGAGTGGAGTCATGCAAGCTTTTTGAAGCTCACAACTTGCCACAGATTGCTCCGCATGTTCCACAAGGAATTACAGGATTTAATGTTTGCCCTGCTGGATTTTGGACTTGCTTTCATCCCATGCCTTTGTAGTCCACTGTTTGTGCCTTTTGAAATGGTAACATTTATCTTGTGCCATTGAATATTAGAAGTGTTTAACTTTCTTTTCATTTGAATGAGGGCTCACAGCCAAGAGTTTGCCTTAGATTTCAGAGGAGACTTGGATTTTCAACAATGCTGAAACTGTTAGGATGGAGTAAATGCCTTTTGCATGAAGGGCATCTTTGGGGGCTCTGGGGCAGAATGTTATAGTTTGCATCTGGACATCACCCCAAAGCCTCACGTAGTCATAGGGGCAGGCTTCTAGAATTTTTGATTAATTCATAGTTCAATGCTGGGATTATGGGTGTGAATACTATACCCACCCTATGGTTGGTGTGGTCTAAATACAATATAAGGAATAGAAAGGATCTTTGAGCTTCTCCCTTCTTGATCTTGTTGTTCTTTCTGTCTTCTACTTCCATGAATGTAGCCCTCTGTCATGTGCAGCTCTGCCTTGGAGCCAGCCACATATGTACTGAAAATTCCACAAACTGTAAGCTAAATAAACCATTTCTCCCCTATCTTTGAGTGTCAGGTATTTTCTTCCAGTAGTGTGAGAAAAGTAACCAAGACACTATATTAAGTATGTTTGGAGTAAATTAAAGTGCACATAAAATATATAATAGGCATAAATTGGATAATCACAAGTAATTTCCATGTATAGTCAACCTTTTATTTTTCTGGTTTCTTGAAGTACTTGAGTTTGTAACCTGATACACTGCATCCTTGGATTCAAAATTCCATGCAAGGATTCAGATGATGCAGCTAATAAAATGCTGGAAATAAATTTCTTTTTCCTTTAGGAACTGTGGTGTTACCTTGACCTGGTCATAGAAGAACCTCCTTCTCTGGTCCCTGGCAGGTGCAATGCAACTATCTTATCCCTATTTTCCCAGAAAATAAGACCTACACAATTAGAACACTTTAGAGAGTGAATCTAAAGTTCACCTACTTCTTAAAATGTAAATATATATATTAAATACATTCCCCTTCAGATTAGCAAAACTTCAGCTCAATAGAAAGAAGGGAAAGGACTTTAAACTTTTTGGAAATCTAACTCAATATGCTGTTTCTACATTTTTCCTTTTTTTTTTTAAAGGTAAAATGAAGCTAACTAGTTTCTCTTTTCCATTTTCCAATTACAGAAAAGAATTTTTTTCTCATAGAGAAGAAACTTGCTTGCAGCAAATTGTGTGCTTAGAAACTATGCTACTAACCTTAGCGTGACCATTGTTATTTTTACTAATTATCTTGGCTTTTTTTTTCCTGTTTTCTTCTTTTCAAATAAGTTCTTGATTCTTTTGAATTCCTCTTTGGAGTATTTTTTTGTACTCTGATTTACACATTTCCAACACGTAAAATACTCTGACTTGAAATAAGGTTTTAGGAGTATTTATAATGTTAATATTTATATATAGGATTTCTTATTGATTTTTTGAGGCTGGTTTAAAGAATAACTCTGCCAGATCACTGTCAAATTCTTACTACGGTAATAGTATCAAACACCACAAAATGTTTGTGATGTTTGAACTTTTTCTATGTGACAGTAAATATACTAAAAAAAGTATACATTTGTATTTTATTTAATATTTGCAAGAACTCCTTGTGGAAGTGACAAAATCAGGCAGTATCCAAGATCATCTAGGTTTATCTAAATCTTTAATCTTAAATCAGAAGAGCCACACTTTAGTACTTCTAAGTCAAAGGCATAACCATGGCTTGGAATACAGCAGCTAACTTGTTACAAGATTACTTTTCCTTGTAACCCACCCTAAATGAAGCAATATATTCCCTAAAATTTCTCATGGGTAATTTTAAGGCACCAACTTAAAAAACAATTTTAAAGACAATTTCTTCTTATTTTGCTAAGATTTGAAGAATTGGGGAAAAAATGAAGAGTTGACAGATTGTAAAGAAATTAAATAGGTGGCAGATGAAGAAGAATTCTGATTTAATGTTTTCCAAATCAGATTCTTAATTTTAGGCCTTGGCAATTAAGAGATTACTAATGGTAACTTAGGAAAAATTCTTTGGGCAACCACAATGATGGAATTCTAGGTTGAAAATGTACATAAAAGATATTTTAAATATCTTTTTAAAAATTAGGCTCCCTCTCAGATGGAATTCATTCAATTAACTTTTATAAGCAGTCATATGAAGGAGTGCTGATCATGGCTAAGGATATAAACATAAGAAAGACATAGTCTTTTGCCTGGAAATTATTTATCCGTCAGTTCATGTGGCTATATGATGAATATAATTTGACAAATTCTACAAAACAACTCTGTAAATGCATTATTTATGGTTGCAACTATATCTAACCATCAGCGTAACTTATTATTTTGAATAAACAGTGACTGGATTGATTGGGCTATATGATTGGTATGAAAAAGAAGCTGGATGAGAGGGTGAGCAAAGTTGGTATCTTAGCATTTATGTCTCACTATGGTTCTTACACTCACAACCCACATTAAGTGATAAAAACTACATTTGAAATGACATCTCACTGTAGTGCCTGTGATGAGTGTGAGGAGAATGCAAAGCAGTTTTTAAAAATACTGTGTTTTTACAGAATGTAGAAATGTTAGATAATTTAAGAAGTAGCATGCCTCATTCTTTTATGGGCTTAGATACATGACTGGAATGTGTCACAAGTTTTACATAAATGGTTTTGAACTTTTCATCTATGACATGTTAACAATT
>PVJX010052193.1:0-10160 GCA_004027295.1 Dolichotis patagonum | reverse complement strand
GTTTTGTTTTGTTTTGTTTTGTTTTTTTGAGAAATCACGACACTGGTTTTCACCGTGGTTATTCCAGCTTATACTCTTACCAACAGTGGAAAAAGGCTCTATTTTACCCACAGCCACACCAGCATTGATTTCTTGACAGAGCCACTCTTTCTGGAGTGAAAGGGAAACAAAATTTTGTAAATAAGAGAGGGAAAATCTTCAAAGGTAGGGGAGAGGAATAAGAAAAAAATAATCAAGGTATAACATGTACAGAAACACATTCTCTATGATTAATATGTTCATTGGGTGTATCTAAAATGTACTAATAAGCTAATTAATTAAAAATCCATCATAAAACATCTACTTAGTTAATACTAAAATGCATATGTACATACATGTAACACCTACACATAGGTGACAGGCCTATTTGTGACAGGAAAAACTCTCTGAGCAGTCCATTCAGTTTTCAGTTATTTTAGTGAGTGCTACTCTAGTTTGTAAAGAAACAAAGCAATGGCAAAAATGAATTTTAGAAATATTGTTTTATAGCTGAGACCTCTGTCCCTGTTTGTTATGCAGGTCTGGTTCTCTAGACTGTAAATCTGGGAATATAATATTAAGGACAGGGTTGGAGCTGTCTGATTTGAAGCATATAAAGTCTTAACTGCCACAGATAATATCAACCCAAATTATTATTTCCATTTCAACACAGATTATAGAGCAGGAAGACATAAATGGAAATTAAAAAAATAAATTCAGCACATATTTCAGAAAGTACCTTTTCATGTAGAGAATAATAAATGCTTAGAAAAGCCCTCAGGCGATGTTGTTGAGGCAAAAGGCAAGAATGTCATTCAAGAAACAATTAGATGCCATCCTTGGGGAAATAGAGTACTAAACAGATATGCCTTGATGGACCAAATGACCTTTATTCTCTCTCCAAATCTCTCAAGTTCTTATAATTCTAATCGAGAAATATTTCAGCAATTTGGCCTCCAGCAATGTCAATTCTTACCTGAATTATTCACCTCACCAGCTCACTGTTGAGGTACAACTTTTCTCCCAGTGCTACAAAGATTGCACATTGACCAAGTATAATTTCCAGTGCTGTTGTCCATAAGCATTTTGTGCAAAAGTATGCCTTATGTCTGATACTATAACATGCTTGATTGTAGAAGTGTCATTCTTAAAATCAATACAGAAAAAAAGTCATATTCAAAATCAATATAACTGATATAGGGTTCAATCTTCAGAAGAGACTCTACTAACATTATTAATTTTACAGAGCATAAAGATTATTTAAAATATTTTGTTGGCTAAAGTAATTTAAAATGCAGTGTATTCCTGAAGAATATAGCTCATGTAAATCTCTTTGTTTTAAAATTATATTTGGATATGTTAATGGATTATCACAAACTATTGTGTTCATTTCAACAAAACACTTTAGAAATGAAAATAATAATATAAGTTGGGATCTAAAAAGATGTTGTTCGCTTTGAAGTTTGTTTAAAAACAAATATATTCAATAATATCACAATTTAGAAAGCTAGCAACTGGTACTGAAAAATCTAAACATTTTATTTGGAACATTTGATTAAATTGGACAAATAAAATATCTATAATTTTCTGAATTTAGATATAATTAAGTGAATACACAATTTTTAAGGAACTAGGGGTAGTGTGAGAACTACAGTCCTACAGTTCCCATGTTACATTCTAAAAGTGATACTAAGTGAAAGTAAAAGAGCATGTTCTTCTGTAATCTAAATGGATTCCCAGAGCTCACCCTGTATATTCCAAATTGGAACTTGGCAGTGAACCGAGTTTTGAAAGCATATTGTCAAAAACTAACAGGAGGTCACACCAAATGGAAAGTTCAAAGCAAAAGAAACTAGAGACTTGAAACTGCCAGGTATATGGAATTATTTTTGAAACCAATAAAAATTACAAAATTGCTGCAAAAGATGGAAATTTATGTCAATTATATGTAAAAATATATTTTCAATTCATCAAAAATTTGTATACTCTAGAGAGTCTGGTAACAGTGCATAAGTGATACTTTTATATATTACAGTAACAAAGCATTACATTAATAAAATAAATGGCAAAATTTACAAAGTAATCTATGCTGCGGAGTTAATAGTGAAAATATGTTACACAATATGATCTTTAGACCAAATCCGAAATATTATAAAAGATGTTATTATAACTAAGAATTTAATCTTGACCTTAGGTACATACAAATCTTATGTGTTATGTAGAAAACATTATAAATAATGTTCAAATGAAGAGAATAATAATGTGATATTAATTTAAATAAACAATAAAAATTCTAAATCTAGTTATCAAAATATTATAAGCAAATGAAAATTTTTATAACAAAAAGCAAACATAAAAAAACCATCTTCATGAAAACTTTAGCAATTACTATTGCATTTTAATTATTTCTAAGATTTAGGAAATTTAACATATTCATGAATACTTATAAATGCAAACTAATATAATAGTTTACAAAATTGACTAGCCACATATACGTTTTAAAAATGGCAGTTTGTTGTTTTTACATGTTATCCTTTTGTTATCATTCAAGAAAACTGGAAATTGTACACAGGACTTTTCTATGGGCAATGTATGTTATCATTTAGGTTAATCAATCTACTCCTTGCTTACTAATCTATAATCATAATGCAATAAAACTAATTTTGCCTTACCTTAGTGTAAATGTTAATATTAATATTTAAAGGAACATCTCTTGCTTAGCACAGAATATGCTGTATTGTCACAGCAAGATTACATGAAACATTTTAGCCCACCCAATAATAAATATTTCTTTTGATTTTTGTTTTTTAATCTAACCTCTGCCAGTTTTTTAGATAGTAGAGTGCTTCTAAACATACATGAATTCCTCTAATATATAAAAACAATACATGTGTATACATATGTATGGATATTTTCCTCTAAAAATAGAGAAAATTTATTTACTTATTAGTAAATTTATTACTAATGTATTACTTTCATTAATTTTGCCTCTTACAAACTGATTTGATAAAGAGAAAAGCTAGAAATGTTCTTTTTAAAATAGTACATAAGTTTAAATTAAGCAGATGAAGTAGAAGTTCTTGTCTTAGTTGTATTTTAGTGAGGATAGGTATATTTTGATTTTCTTAGTGACTTTTTATTTCTGTGAATTGTGTGTTCTTAAATAAGAGGCAATCAGCATAAACACTGAATTTTTACAAATTTAAAACTATTAAAATAAAAGACACTTTGTTGTTAATTTCCCATAGAACACTTCCCATCAGTTCAATCACACTTATCCCATTGTTTTTGTCTCCCTCTGAAATGGTTCTGGAGCTGGGCATGGAGGGACACTGATGTCACCCCAACACTTGAGAAGCTGAAGCAGGTGGATTGCTGCAAGTTCCAAGCAAGTCTGGGCTTCATAGTGAGCCCAAGGACAGCCTGAACTACATAGTGATATGCTGCCTCAAACAAACAAACAAACAAACAAACAATAAAACAAAACAAAAAAATCAAAAAATAATTGTGGAAGTCTTTTAGTAGTGTCTTCATGATGTTTGATAAAAAAATACAGTGAATGCAGGCTCTGACTGGCATGTAATGAAAAGGCAATTGTGTAAAAACAGAATTGTGTGTCCTCATAAACCCCACTCATTGCATTTGGCACTGTAAACTTGTGATTCTTCCCCAAAATGAGAAAAGTGATGAAAGGCAAATAATTTAAATTGATTGCAAACACTGAGACAACCATTAGAGTGCAACTGAAGGCAATCATGAAGGAAGACTGCCAGAACTGCTTAAGAAAGTGATGTGAGTAATGGAGTAAGCATGTTTGGGCCTGGGGGAAGTATTGTGAGAGTAAACAACATCAGCATGTTTTGTACTGTAATTATTTGTTTTTAAATGAAACATTCACAGTATGTTTTCATCACATAGCCATTTCTTCTACACTTTTTTTTATTTTATGGAAAAAAGTAAATTAAAATTTCATAACACTGGGACCATGGCTGCTTGGCCCACCTTTCCACTGGGAGCATCACGGAAACCTACTGAAGGCCTCAGCTGCCTAGGACTGTGGCTACTGCACCAACCTTTCCTCTGGGACCATAGGTAAGAACCCTGCAAGGCTGAGCTGCTTGGAACTGCCGCTGCTTGGCCTATCCTGCCACTGGGAGCATCACGGAAGCCTGCTGAATGACCTGGCTGGCTGGCACTGCCACTGCTGGGGCTGCCTTTCCACTGGGACCAGTGAGTAAGCACACCCTTCCACCGGGAACATCATGGAAGCCTGCTGCACCCCCCAACTTAGAGAAAATTAAAAGAGCATAAGAGACCCCCCAGTGATACAGTAGGGCCTCAGCTGACACAAACACCAGGGAGTTCTGTTGACTTGCAACAACCTGAAGATATAACAAGAGCAGGAACTAAGTGTTGCCCTACATCAATACTTCTAGGTTATCTTTAATAAATGGTGTTGGGAAAATTGTCTCTCCACATGCAGAAGACTGAAACTAGATCCATGCCTATCACCATGCACAAAATTAAAGTCTAAATGGATCAAAGACCTAAACATTAAAACTGAAACACTAAATCTACTGGAAGATAAGGTAAGTAGAAATATTGGAGACATAGGGGTTGGCAGAGATTTCATGAACAAATTGCAAACTGCACGGGAAATGCTTCAGAGAATCAACAACTGGGATGTTTCTGCACTTCAAAAGAAATCACCATCAGAGTGAAAACAAAACCCACATATAGGGAAACAATTTTAACCAGCAACCTCTCAGACAAAGGACTTATATCAAGAACATATAAAGAATTGAATAACATCAACCCCCCCTAAATTCAAAGACCCTCTCCAAAAATGGGCATCTGAGATGAACACACAGTTCTCAGATGAAAATATACAAATGGCAAACAAATATATGAAGAAATGTTCACCATCACTGGTCATTCAAATGCAAATTAAAACAACATTGAGATATCATCTCACACTGGAAAGAATAGCTGCCATCAAGAAATCAACTGATAGCAAATGTTGGTGAGGCTGCGGGGAAAAAGGAACACTGCTCCACTGTTTGTGGGAGTGTAGACTGGTGCAACCACATGGAAATCAGTATGTAGAATTCTAAGACTAGGCTTAGAAGCTCCATTCAACCCAAGCTATTCCCCTCCTGTGTATTTTCCCAGAAAAACTGAAAAGGTCATATCATAGTGACATATGTATACCTATGTTTAAAGCAGCACAATTTGTAATAGCTAAATCTTGGAAACAACCAAGATGCCCATCAACTGCAGAGTGGATGAAAATGATGTGGTATTTTTATGCAATGGAATATTACTCAGCTATGAAGAAGGATGATCTTGAGGCCTTCATAGAGAAAGGAAGACAACTTGAGACTATCCTCATTTGTGAAATAACTAAGAATCATAGTTATAAATATCACATTTTGTCTCTAGTATAAATAGTAATAAGAACTATAGGAGTAATAAAATCCAAAATGCATAATTGCTATGCATTACACATAAAAGAGAGGAAAAGAAAGTGCTCTAAATGATATAACTGCATGTATGTTTAAGTTTGTAATGTAGATGACCATATTTCTGTTTTTGTTAGATCATTAAGCAGAACTGTTAACAGTCTCACTCTTTGAATGTCTACCTTGTATGCTTTAATATTTTAACTTGAACAACTATTTCCAAGATGACAGTATGTTTTTTTGGGGGGGTACCAGGGATTGAACTCATGACCTCACACTTGCCAGGCAGGTGCTTAAGCCACTGAGCTAAATCCCCAGCTGACAGTGTTTTTTATCAAGCACTGATTTCTTAGCTGGTTTTTTGTTCTTTTTTCTTTCCTTTGGAATTCTGTACTGTTGCTACCCTTTTTTCTGTTTTTTTTTTTTGTTGTTGTTGTTTTCTTTCTCTTTAAATAAAATTTTTAAAATTTCATAACATAATAACTGGGGAATAACAACAATTAATACAGTGTGTATTGTTATCTTTAGTTTCTCAGAGTAAAAAATATGAGCATTAAATTTGCTCCCATCAGGGGCCAGGGATTTCAACCAGTGGCATAATTGCCTGCCTTGCAAGCACAAGGTCATCAGTTTGAGTCTCCAATCGATATTAGCACAAACTTTCTTTTTCTTTGAACCAAGGGTCACACTAGTAGTATAATTAACCTATATTTTCTAAAAAAAATAATGAAGTAAAATATGATAAAATTCTAATTTACTTAAGATATAATTATTTTAAATATTTGCTTGTTTTAATTACTATTGTTTACATTTAAAAAGCAGTTAATTTTTCAGTTTTGTTCTCATTTTTCATTATTATGGCTATTTTGGTTTTCACCATTCAAATAAATTTTAATGTAAGATTGTCCATTTACAAAATATTTCTGATATTATCACAAACAAGTTTTTTTTTAATTTGTAGATAACTGTATAGTATTGTCATATTATTAATATTAATTTTCCATTCATTGACCATGATATATCTTTCCATTTATAGTACTTAGAGTTACTTAATTTCTATTAGCAATGTTTCACAGTTAGGAATGTACAAGTTTTACACCTTTTTATGTTATAATTGCTCTTATGTATTTTATTGTTGATGGTATGTGTTTGGAATTAGTTTCTTAATTTCTCATTGTATCTGAGTATAGAAGAAATATGATTTATACTTTACATTGATCTTATATCTTGCAACACTGAAAAACTTTCTTCTAAGTAGTTAATGGTAAGTATTTTAGGCCCACCCAATAAAATGATGTTTCTTGTAATTCATATTTATATATTTTGCTGTATGCCTACCCTTCATAATTTGTCTTATTACACTGTTTCAATAGTGTTTAATAAGACCATTAAGAAAAGATCTACACTGAATACATACCATTCAAGAAACACTCAAAGTCTGTTTTCATACACAAAATTTATTGCAGATGCTTTATTTTACTTTGGTCAACAGCATATGTTTCTAGTATATGATGATTACGCTCCCTCTAAAGAATTGGTACATGTATGTAGCACATTTCAATTCTTTTTCCCTTCCTCCATTTCCTTTTATCTTTCCAGCATCAGATTCATTTACTTTCCAGATAAGATTTATAAATTTATTTTCACATATAGAGATTAAAATCCAGACTAATAGGCCAAAGAACATATAAAACAAGTAAGGCAATCATATTAAATGAAAGTATACTTTTAGGTACATAACTAACCCTGCACTTGGTTAGGAAGAACCAACATTGTGAAAATGGGCATTCTCCCAAAACTGTTATACAGATTCAATGCAATCCAAATCAAAATATCATCAACATGCCTTAAAGATCTAGAAAAATCATTCCTAAAATTTATCTGGAAACAGAAGAAACCTAGAATAGCAAAGGCAATTCTGAGCAACAAAGGCAAGACAGGAGGCATCTCAATCTCTGATTTGAAACTATACAAAGGTACAGTGATAAAATCTGCAAGGTACTGGCAAAGAAATAGACCCGAGGATCAATGGAACAGATTAGAAGATGTACACACTACTACAAAGACACTCAGGCACCTAATATTTGACAAAGGGGCTAAACATGTCCCATGGATAAAAGATAGCCTCTTTAATAAATGGTGTTGGAAAAATTGGTTTTCCACATGCTGAAGAATAAAAATAGACACATGCCTATCTCCATACACTAAACTAAAGTCAAAATGGATCAAGGATCTAAATCTTAAAACAGAAACACTAAGTCTACTGGAAAACAAAGTAGGGAAAACATTGGAGACATACGGGTAGGGAGCCAATTCATGAATAAAACACAAACAACATGGGAAATACTTAAAAGACTCAACAACTGGGATCTCATAGTACTAAAAAGTTTTTGCACTTCAAAAGAAATCACCAACAAATTGAAAAGAAAACCCACAGAATCGGGAAAATCTTAGCCAACAATCCCTCAAAGGACTTACATCCAAAACATATAAAGAAGTGAAAAACACCAAGTATCCCTAATTCAAGGACCTTCTCCAAAAATGGGCATTGGAGATAAACACACAGTTCTCAGATGAAGATATACAAATGGCAACTAAATACATGAAGAGATGCCCACCATCACTCTTCATTCCAGAAATGCAAATTAAAACAGCATTGAGATTTCCTCTCACCCCAGAAAGAATGGCTGCCATCAAGAAAACAACTGATAACAAATGTTGGCAAGGGTGCAGGGGAAAAAAAGCACACTCCTTCACTGTTGGTGGGAGTGCAGACAGTTGGAACCACTGTGGAAATCAGTATGGAGATTCCTCAAAAAACTAGGATTGGAAATTCCATTCAATCCAGCTATTCCCCTCCTGGGTATTGTCCCAGAAAAATTTAAAACTTCAGGTCATAGAGATACATGTGCACCTATATTCATAGCAGCACAATTTGTGATAGCTAAATCTTGGAAACAACCAAAATGCCCATCAATTGCAGAGTGGATGAAAAAGAAAGAAAGAAAAGAAATGGGAAAAGAAAAGAAAAAGAAAAACAGATGCATTTTGAGACTGTAAAGTTAAGTGATTTAGATGTCTTTCTCATGGCAGGTTGATAAATCGTTTGTGCTCCTAATTCATTAAACATTTTGTTTTTGTTTTCCTTCCAATAAATAGGTTTTAAATTTTGTTAAATGAAGTGTTTTTTATCTCTTGAAATAATTGTGTGTATTTTATCTCTTTATATTAAAACTTATATTATTTATTTTCTAAATATAAAAACAATCTTACATTTTTAGACTTGACCTACTGCACTATATATATATATATATATATATATATATATATATATATATACATGTGTTAAAACTTTCTAATAATTACTAGTTTTACTATAACAGGTAATATATTCAAGTCACTTGAGATTTAAATATTTCCTATTAACTATTGCACTAAGTAGTCCCATGTCTTTGTAAGATAATAGAAACTAATCAGTGAATGAGCTAGGTGGCTGACCTCTGATTCAGTTCTGATGTGAACTTATCTACCTGGAGGTAATATCACATCCTGCAGTTGGAACACTCACTCACTGAAAGTACTTCCCTATATATTAGTGGCCAGTTGACAATCTTAAGCGTTTTATACCTGTGCTTTTTCATCCTCAAGTGGAATTAAGTTGCCTAAGTACCTAAAAATTTGGAAACATGTTCACTAAATTATTTTAAAGGATATTTAAAAAGGAAATGGATGAACTAATTCAAAGGGCAAGAGTAAGAAAAGGAAGATAACTCATTCTTATCATCTGAGGCACAGACTTCAAAAACTTCCAAGTGTTTGGGTGCCATGTAGCTCTCTGAATGTGTCCTTTTGGAATTTTATGGAAATTTCACTGCAGAGACATGCTTGAGCTAGGACGACCATACTAAATTATAGTTGGACAAAATCACTATGAAGTAAGGCTACCAGAATGGGTGTGGAAACTAGGAAGTCATGTCTGTTTCACTTCTTTAGCTCTCCTTCCTTGTGAGTATGAGTCATGACCACTTATGTAATGGGTGTTTTGTCATTACTAGCAGACAAACTGGGTCAGAGAAATTTTTCATGGGCAGCTACAAGTTAGAAAAGCACGGAGAACATGGAAAACATTTTAATTTCCCTGAAATTCCTGTGGAAAATTGTTATGAGCCAGTGCCCATGAAAAATGTATGTAATGTTTCATTGAAAAATATGCAGAGAACACACAAGACAGCCATCCATGGGCACATGGGTGCACATGTGCATGAGCAGGATGGAGTAAAGCAGAGAGACCAGCAACATGAAAGTATCTGAAGCAGCAGCAAGGAGCCAGCACCTGGGTTCTGGAAGAATCCCACTAACAGGTGACCAGTTCCAGTTCACACATCAAGAGGCCAAGATCAGCACCATACCCAGCAGAATTCCTATGACAAAATTCCTGTAGTGTACAGAACATTTCTGGGATCTGACATGAAATCACAGAAATGTAAGTATCAGTGGTATTTTACTAATTATACTGTCCTTTGTTAGACTGAATGGTTATTCTTTATTATTTTTTTATTTGTTTGTTTACTCATTTATATTAAAGAGATTAAAACCTACCAAAATAAAACAGAATAAAGTCAATGAAAACAAAATAGTGAAAGTGGTACTGAACTTCAAAACAGGATAATAAGAAATCAA
>PVJX010052192.1:0-10048 GCA_004027295.1 Dolichotis patagonum | reverse complement strand
CAGAGGTGAGGGCCCTGTTGCTGTGGATTATTGAAGGCTAGTGTCACTGTCACTCTGGTGATACTCTGGAGCTTGGTGAGGAGGAACTAGGCAGCTGTGAGAGTGGAAGAGGCGGTGGCTGGTGTGAGCCATGGTATGGAGTTGACCCTTTTGAATGTGGCTTGAAGCATTCATGGTTTGGCTCTATGATGTTGGCAGCATCACCTCATCTCAAGGTCCTTAACTTAATGACAGTGGTAAAGACCCTTTTTCCAAATAAGGTCATAGGAACCTGCACTCAGGAGATGAACATGTCCTCCGGTGGCCACAGGTCCCCTCTGCGGTCCTCAAACCCAATATCTGGTTCTTGGTCATGTTTCCAAATCACACCGCCTGTTTGGCCAGCCAGTGCTGGGAAGCAGTACTGTCCTCTGCTTCAGGCCCTAGCGAGTCGCCTCATACCCTGAGCCCCCAGTGCCCACCACCGAGCACTGAGCTCCCTTTGGGCTCTGGCTCACAGTGTCCTGGAATGGATCTCTGTCCCCCGCAGGATGACATGGGGATGACATACTCAGAGCTCTCGGTGTACGGGAGGCTCAGGAAGATAGCCAAGGCGGGACCCTACAGCATGTTCTGCAAGCTGCTCACCATGTGGAAGGACACCTGTACCCCACGACAGGTGAGGCTACACATGACGTCCTGCAGAGACGGCCAGCAGGCAAAGCTGTGTGTGCAGCAGTCCACTGGGCCTGCTGCAGCGGGTGAATGCCATGTGATCCGAACACAGCAAGTCTGTGTCCCACACAGTAATACATCAGCTCGGGGCCTCGGTTTGCCCTGAGTTAACTCCAGTGAGGCTCAGCTACACCGGTGCACGCTGCACCAAGCCCCTGCTGCTGCAAGGGCGGCGTGGAGACTGAGGTCAGAATATGGCACTGCTACTTTTCTGCTTGTTGTGCGCCTTGTCACGACAGAAGTGTACAGATGTGCTGATCCCATAGCACCCCATGAAACATGTTTGTGGGCCCACTCAGGTCTCCCAAAGTACAGTGGGGTTGGACCCAGGGACTCCATGGTTTTACAGCTCAGCCAGCCACCCCACCCCACAGCCCTGCCACTGTCCACTCTTCCACCACGGAAGCCCACCCACAGGGCCGTCGGCCACTAGCTGCCTTCTTACATTGTCCAGCGTGAGAATTCTGACCTCAAGTCTTTCTGGACTCGCTTACGTGAAACCTGTGTGTCATGCTCCCATCAGGTGGCTGACAAGGTGAAGCGATTCTTCTGGAAGTACTCCGTGAACAGACACAAGATGACCACGCTCACGCCTGCCTATCACGCGGAGAACTATAGCCCTGACGATAACAGGTTTGATCTGCGGCCCTTCCTGTACAACACACGCTGGCCGTGGCAGTTCCGGCACATCGAGAGTCAGGTGCGTGGCGCTGAGTGCCTTTCTCTGTGTGTTGTAGGGCGGGCCTGGCCTTTGGGAGCAAGTATATGGGAAAGTTTTTGTTTTTTAATTTTTTAATGGTCAAAAATTGCATATATGTGTTTATGGTATACAGCGTGATATTTGAAAATACAGTGTGTGATTTAAAATATAGTGTTCAATTTTTTAAAAATTTATGCAATAAAAACACATTGCCATTAATCCCCTCCAAATACTGCCCTTTGCTTCAGACATACTGATCCCACCATTTTTGCCACTTTCTGAAGCATTCCTGGAAGTCCTCTCCATGGCTGCCTTTTAGTTGTGCTGTCCCAGCTGCCTCAGTGCCTTGAATTAGTTCAAAATGTTTATCTTTGGTGGTGATTCTGGCTTTGGGGAAGAGCGTGGTGTGAGATTTAGTGAATAAGGTAGATGAGGACACATCGTAATATTTTTCTTTTTCTTTTCCTCTCCCTCTTCTTCCTCTTCCCCTTCTCCTTCTCCATCTTTCTTTTTTCTTCTTTCTTCTTACCTGCCTCTCACCATGAAAAGTCTGTATTTTTGACCAAATATCATGAAGAGACTCATGTAACTGGACTACCAGAACTATTTCAAAAAGTAGCAAAAGCAATGAGATAAGGGTGTTCCAAAGTAAGGGAGAGTATTTTGAGGAGCATTAATGGCAGTGTGTTTTATCGTAATAATTTTTTAAAATGTTCACTGTGTCTTTTAATCAGCCCTTGTATATACACATCGTGTAGTGCCTAAGTCAAACTAACGTATTAACTCACTTTTTGTGATAAGAACACTTAAGATCTACTTTAGTCACCGTTTTCTGTGTACAATGCATTGTTACTAGCTACAGTCACCGTGTGGTGCAATATATCGCTAAACTTAGCCCTTCTGCCTCGCTGAAATGTTGCAGCCTTTGACCACTGTCTCCCCTTAGTCCCTGGGAACCACAATTCCACTCTGCCTCCAAGAAAGAGTACACTGTCCCTAGATTCCGTGTATGGATGAGATCCGGTGATACTTGTCTTGTTTCACGTAGCACAATGTCCTCTCGGTTTGTCAGCGTCATTACAAACAACAGGATGTGCTTCTTTTAAAGGCAGAATACTATTCCATTATGTAGATACGCTGTGTTTCCTGTAGCCATGCGTCCCCTGGTGGACTCTGAAATAGCGGGTGTGCTAATTCCCAGGTACATCTGGAGTGAGTCGGAGTTTGGCATGTGCTATTTTTGAGCATGCTGCACTTAACTGGCATTGAGTGTACTAAAGTTAGTAGCTGTGCTTCCCTTTGTCAAAGTGGTGCCAATCACTGTCACTTCCATACAGCTGTAGTCTCCAGACAGCTGCACATCTTTTAAACCATCTCATCTTCCCTTTTACTAATTAATAATAGTATAAAGGAAGGACTGATAAAGTCAATACAAAAGCAAGTGTAGGTCCTCCTTTCCTTCCCTTTTTTAGGTCCAGTGCAGATCCATCGGGAGCAAGTTAGAAGTGACCTCCTCCTAGCCCAGGAGAGATGGCCAAGTAGTGGCCTCGGGATGGTGTAGACAGTGTAAAGACAGCAAACTATAGAGTTCTCTGTGCAGCCACAGCACTTAGAAGGCTGGAGGAGCCTTTGACAGTCTGACAGTCAGCAAAGGTACCCTGAGCAGCTGATGTGCAGACTGAGGGTGGGAGCAAGTGGACACTATGTGCTGTCTACTGGGGTGTTACTCCCCACCTCCAGGGCATCAGGCAATGTCTGGAGGTACTTTGAGTTGTCACAGGGTGGGGTCAGTGCTGTTGGCATCTAGCGGGTAGAGTGCAGGAATGCTGTGAGCATCCTGCCATGCCCAGAATGCCACCCTCACCTTCTCCCAGCAGAGAGGATCCCCAGCCTTCGTGCCAGGGTGCTGATGTGGAGGACTGACCACGGGCTGAAGTCTTTGGGAATTCTTACTACAACAAGGGGATTCTGCGTCCTGCCAGTTTGCTGGAAGGGAGGGTTCCAGTAGAAGTCAGTGAGAAGCAAAGGGCCGAGCAGAAAGATGCTGCCACCCTGCATCCCCACCGTCCTTGAGTGGACCCACACCTGGCCATAGCAGTGAATGTCCACCTTCTGGGCCATCCTGCATCCCAGCATCCCTCCAGGAAGGGGTCAGCCAGGCCTCAAGGACAGGCTGGGCACTGGGCCACCCAGAGCGGAAAGCAAGAGCTTTGCCCAACTCTGGCTTCTCTAACAGAAGTTGGGGAGTTGAAGATAAAAATACTCATCATCTTTCCATAAAAAGTGACCACCGTAAAGGTGCCATCCCCACTGTGATTTCGCTAGATACCATTTGGTAACCTTCATTGTCATGCCAGCCATGAGGCCATCGGGGTGTGGGCTGCTGCCCATCGGCACCACAGCTGTCAAGTCTGTGTGGCGACTGTTCCTGGACTTCTTTCTCCTTCTCTCTCCAGGTTCTACAGCTTGAGCAGAAAGCGATGCAGGACCTGGATGGCCCAGACTGAGGGTCACACCTTCCTGAGGCCTCCTTTCCCTGGGATCCTTACTGTGACGTTAGCACAACTGGAGGCCAAGGGGAACCTCGGTTTTAGTGCATGTTTGGAGCCAGAGGGATCTTTTTCATTGTAATTCCTTCAAGAGAAGCTGAAATAAAGCAAATATGTTCTTTAATACTGAGGGGTAACCCTGCTTTTCTATCTGCTTCAGGCTTTGACTGCATCACAGCCCTCAAGGGGTAGGGGTGCTTCAAAGCCATTATTGCAAGGTGTTCCTGAGCAGAAAACCGGCAAACCTCTCCTCTTACTCATCCCTGGCTTCCTGTCCTGCATTCCAGAAGGTTCCAGAGATGGTCTCTACAGACCCTCCTTGCTATAAATCTGGGAGCCACTCATTTTATACCTGTTGTACAGGAAAATGACCTGAGGGCCTCATGGCTGAGTGTCCCCCATCATAGGAGACCTCAGCGGGGGCCCTGGGTCCGCATGGCTGAGTGCCCCCATCTCAGGAAACCTCCACAGGAGGTCTGTAGTCCATGGCTTTAGGGAGCTAGGCCTGGGTCTGTCGTCCTGTGCCCTAGATGTGTTGAAGTCAGATGGGAATCTCTGTCTCCAGAGCGTAACTCGGTGAGCCAGAGTGCCGAGGCTGCCTTATCCAGTGGAGCCAGGGCCGAGGGTCCTGGGATGGTGCTCCCCATAACAGGCACAGAGCTAGGGGCCCCAAGACCCTTGCCCTTGAGCTCAGCCAGTTATGAATTGATGTCCATTTAGTTTAAAGGTCACAAGTGTGTAACTTTCCCTATTTCATTGTAAAATGATTCCCAGGGGAAAAAAAGCACCAGTTCCTCTCTAGTGGTACCCAGCTCATGAAGGATCCTCCCTCAGCCTCCATCACAGACCTCCCCAGCGCCTTCCAGAGAGACAAGTGTGCCACACATCAAACCAGAGCTCACTGTGTTGGGAACCTTCTCACAATCATCCTGGGGTGGGGTGGGGTGGGGTGGGGGATTGGGAGAGTAAGAATCGGTCCTCCCCATTGGAGAACCCAACCACTCTGGGCAGGACATTTCTCTCAATTGCAAAAGCAGTTTGAGGGAACCACACAGGGCACCCCTGTCTCCCTGCATAAGGGAGCATGCATGGCTGGAGCTCATGGAGTCTATTCACGGTCCACTTGATCGAAGGTCAACTTCATAGGAATTCTCGAGACAGGAAGAGGGAGGTTTTGTGATGTAACAGCCCATAAGGTCAAAAATCAAGGAGAAGCTGCAACGAGACTTCACAGGGGGCCAGGAAAATGTACAAGGATGAGGCCAACTGTTTCTGTTTCTCCCACAGAGAAACCGTTCTTCTCTGGGGTCAGTGAAAACTGAGGGGCAGATCAGGTAGAGCAGGTCTGTGTTAGCTGTGGTTTGAATGTGCACCCCCAAAGCGTGCACTGGAACCTAATCTCCAACTCAACAGAGTTAGGAGGAGAGGTCACCCAGAGGGCCACTAGGGCTCCACCTTCATGAATTACTTAATCCCAGCTATAAAAAGGCCAAAACAAAATAAAAAACAAGCCATGCATGGTGGCACACACCTGTCATCCCAGTACTCTACAAGGCTGAAGCAAGCAGCTTAGACCATGTCCCAAAATAAAAAATGGGTAAAAGGGTGTAGCTCAGCGTGAAGGGCCTGAGTTCACTACCCCATGCTACACACAGAAGATGAAGGGGGAGCGGGCAGGGAAGAGTGGAGAAGGACAAAAAGATGTCTCATTGTAGGATGGCACCATCTGGGGACCCACATTTTACAGTAGGGAGCATTGCAAGGCAGAATATTAAAGAGTGGAGCACACATTGAATAAGCCTGCTGGTGTCCTTGCGTCAAGGTCTGAGATACTGACTTTGTTATGAAAGCACAAAACTAGGGTTCATACAGCCCCAGTATTGCACATTTTTGTGCACACATGTTAGTTTCTCAGGAATTCATGGCCAATGGTGTGATGTCAGCATGTTACTAGTAGCCACCAAGAACTGCTCAAAGGGCAGGCTAGTTGTTTAGAGATTTATTTGACTCGTGAACACTGATTCCCAGTCTGTGTGCCTACAGTGTGTGAAAAAGAGATGTACACATCTTGACGTGCAGGAGATAGTTACAGTCCTTCCTGTGCTAAAATAAATGCACCAGAGTGGTTAGTGTGGGAAAACCTTCAGGAAGAGGGAGTACAAATCAGGTACTTACCACTTCTAGCCACACATGTGTCCTACCTAACCCAATGGCCAGGCTAGATAACTACACTAATTTTTACAGGTTGTGGATATACTCTAATAAACTCAAATGACCCTCAAGGCCACCATACTTTTTCTCAATTACTTCAAGCTGAAACGAAGGCCTGGCCAGACCTCCCTTATGGGGACACAGGTAGAGGGTAGGTCTCAGCTTTTCTTCTTGTCTCTCCCCTTCGTGACAGCAGTTTCTCTCTGCTCTGTGGCCCAGAGGGACTGTTGAGGAGCTCAAATGTATGAACACTGAGGAGTGAAAAATGTTTTTACAAATTAAGAACCAAATCTTACATAATTTAAAATTTGTAATACAATTAGAATGAGATGACAATTTGCAAAGCTAATCCAGGGGACCTGACAAAGATGAATCAGAAAAAAATTAAAACTGAGGCGAGAAAAGCAGAGAAATGCAATCCAGAGAGCTTAGAAAATTCACAGACAAAATTGAGTGGAGTAAAAAGATTAAAAATGTTAAAAATTAAATTTGAAATTTTATTTTTTAAACAAAGACAATTTAACACATCTGAATTTAAAAGAACTGAATGCAGAAAGACCAAAAGAGAGGTGACAGTTACAACCAATAGAATTTAGAGAAATTCAGGACACATAAATCATGGAAGAAATCATGTGAATGAGAAACAATAAAGATACAATTTAAATCTACAACTACTGACAGAAATCAAAAAGAAGGTAAGAAACTTACCAACTAGTGGTGCAAGAAGGCAAAAAATGGTGTAAAATTCTAAAACCCCAAACGAGAAAGACACCCCACTCTTATTAGACAAGATACGGCAAAATCTATAGATATTTAGAAAAACACACTGTAAATACTTTCTTCTCTAAAAGTAGAGGCAGCAAGCAGGGTGAGGCCAGAGAGATGATGGTTAGGAAGACCCTGAGCTGTAGTCATGTCTGGGCAAGTTCACAGAGGGACACAGGAGCAGGGCCACCTCCTCTCTCAGCTTCTGGGAGCTCCTGCCTGGCATCCAGAGCTTTCTGCTGAAAGCTATTGCCTTCCCCTGTACCAGCGATGGTCACTCACATTCCGAACCCAGGTGTTCCCATCAGCCATTGGGAGGCCACTAATTAAGTGGAAAGGACAGGAGCCTGGGATAAAAGATTACATCCCCAGACCAACACCTGGAGGGCAGATTGCCAGAGGTAAGAGGAACGCGGAGCTGAGGAAGAACTTGAGCACTGCTGCTCCTTGGAGCCTCTGACACAGAGGCTCCTGCTATGCTGCCCAGGGCCCTCCGTTGTGCACTGTCCAGGAGTTCGGTGTTGTATTATGAACTCTCTACTGTAAGAACTTGAATCTCTGGAAGTCTAGCTATCAGAATCAGGAAGGAGATAGGTTCACATGTGCTGGTATTGAACTACAGGCCTCTCCGCCTGTTGGTTGTCATCCTGGCCATGCAAGCTTTACTGACTGCAACTTGGGAGGGGTTACCTGCAAGGCAAGGGAAGCAAGGAGCTCTACCTTGCTGGGAACTACCCGGCCAATGGGCCAAGAACAGGCTTTGTAGTCTGATATCCTGGGCCTCAGTAATGGCTCCCACCTGAACCTTGCAGTATTGTTTTTACTTCTTAGAGTGTGGATGTTTTCACTTCTTAGAGTATGGATGCTTTCACCTCAAAGATGAAAGACAGCTCTCCTGCCTTATTTGGAAGAGAAGAGCAGTGACCTTTAGGATGTTAAGCAGGTGTTTGTGGCACACCCTGAACTGTGTAATGTACTCGGAAGAGTCCATGGTCACCTGCTGGACACCGCACTGCCACTGGAGAGCTGGAACTCTACCAGGCGATGGAGAAGTAGCCAGGCAACTCCAGTCTGGACTAGTGTGTCTGTCCTCCAAATATGCAAAATACAAAAGGGTCTGCGCAACCCAAATGGAGAGCAGAGGAGAAAGCTCCAGGGCAGTGAGCTCTAGTTTGAGAATCTCCATGTGAGACAACAGCTAAGGAACAGGCAGGAGAGGGAGGTCAGTGGCCAGAAGGAGAGTGTGAGGAATGTCAGGGCTCAGGAAAGCAAGACAGCAAGGATATGCCAGGAAATGGGGTAAGGTCTCCTATGCTCTGGTAAAGTTGTGGGCTCTGCTTTGTTTACTTTTGTGAGATATAATGTACATGTGACAAAATACACTTTTGGGGTTTTTTTGCAGCACTGGGTGTTGAACTCAAGGATATTGCACTGACTTACTCCCCCTACATTCTCGAGAGAAGATCTCAGTAAGTTGTCTAGGTTGGGCTCAAATTTGTGATCTTCCTGCTTCAGCCTCCCAGATATTGGGATTTAAAACATGCATTGCCACACCTGGCTAAAAAAAATTCCACTGCTTTAAATAATACCATACTAAGCAGCTGTGGCTTGAGTGAGCGGCAGGTGCCCCAGGGAGAGAACCAGCCAGCGTCTCCTAAGATCCTGTCATGCTGGAAATTAGGATGCTGAGAAAGAAAGCAACCTGCTCGCCTCCCTGGTAAGCAGCCATGAGCCTACCAGCACATGGGCTGAAAATCAAGCATCCCATCCTCACCCCACCCCACCCCCAGTTAGCAAATGGAACCAGAGATCTGAGCATCTCTTGGGGGGTTGACCATATGCAATATATCAAATATGGGAGATCTTCTTCTGTCTTCTCTTTGAAGGTCAACATTGTTTTTACTGTTTTGCTTTGTTCTGATTAATTGTATTGCTCTATTTAATATTCTGCTTTGATAAGTTCTATAACATTCTATATTGGGTTTGATTTTGCTATACCTAATTGAAAGGACAACTACTATAAAGATAACAAGATATACTATGGTACCTATTACTGTTATCTCAGTAAGCTGCTATGACGTTCTGTACCAATTTCACTGCATTGTCTCAATTGGCTTTGTTCTATCTTGTTCTGTTGTATCTTGCTACCTTCAAAATTAAAAAAAATCACACCATACAACCATCAAGAGTGGGCATGATACTTGCATTTATGTTGGGCTTTCTTGTAAGGCTAATGGGATGCCAGTAAAATCTCTCTTATCTGCGGTATGTGCTCTCAAATGCAAAACTGCTCCACAAGGTGGAAAGCAGAAGCCACTATGTATAACAAGGAACTAAAGAGTGGTTGATCAGGTCACACACTTGATATGTGTGGAGTTAAGGGGACCTTTTCTTTCTTTCTTTCTTTCTTTCTTTCTTTCTTTCTTTCTTTCTTTTTATTATTAATTTGAAAGAGAATAAAACAAAAGGGAGCAGTACAGAGCAGATCAGAACAGAACAACATAGGCAACACAGTACTTTACATTAAGACAACTGGACATCAACAGTAGCTAACACCGTATCTCTTACTCTGCTATAGTTGAGCATAGTTTCAAATACAATAATATCAAACATAACAATAGTATAAAGCCATGCATAGAGTGAAAGAATTACAGGGCTTTCTGAACCGAATAACAGAAAATGATCAATGGGTACTATAATATCTCATTTTCGATAAAAAAATTTTTGTTTGAACTATCACACTTATTCAAATTCCAATAAGACACAATGTGATAGAACCAACGGTAGTAGAACAAAAAAAGCATGGTAGGACTTCTAAGAAGGATGATATTAAATCAGCAATAGCTGTTATAATGTTTTCTTCAAAACAGCTGTTCATATCATCACGCATGATACAGTCAAACAAAACACGATAAAACCATTCCAACTGATGATTGAAAACTTTGAAAGACTTCAAAGCTATGAGATGGGGACTCATGCTTACCATAAAGTCTTATATACTCTTATCAAATCTCATACTAGGGAGACTATATGGTATTTACCCTTGTGAGTTTGGTTTATTTCGCTTAAGAGAATGGTCTCAAGTCATGTCCATTTATTTATAAATATC